>SWKW01000023.1:0-287470 GCA_011058865.1 Didymella keratinophila
TTGCTGTGTTGCAGTATAGCGTTGCACTGTTATGTTAACAGTGTTCGTGGGGCGCTCGGTGGGGTGGGGCGCTCGCTGGTGAAACACGTTAATTAATACCTAAACATTGTCGTCGTGATCGTATCTCAATTTCTACGGAAGCCAGGCGAAATTCGGGGTGGGGTGAAAGGACGAGCCGGGTGGTTGCTGTGTAAGATATTGTGCAGATGCAAACACAGTGTCGACATCGCTATCATATATGGGCAATGTAGCTTCGGGGTAATTAATAGTTTCCTTTTCTATCTCTTACATATGAAATCTGTCTATCAACACAAGTCAGTCGATTATCCAACCGCGCACCAGGAGCCATCACTTCAACCTGACAACATGCACCAGTCAAGATGCCCTGCGGGCCAGGTCATCTGATTGGTAAGACTTGCCTGATGCAGCTCATTGGCTCAAGCATCCGTCTTTGTCCCATGTGTTCCGTTAATATTGTTGCGTTGGTCGATTGAGTTGCTGTGCACGCTCAATGGAGACGAGTCACAACTTTGAGTGAACGTTCCACGAAGTGTTTGCAGTCTACTTACAATCAATACCATCATGCTCTCGTTCAATGCCAAGCTCCCAGATCAAATCATGCAACTCTCGTGATACCCTTACTCAACGTACGCGATCGCAGTCTGGTCAACGACGAAGGTATTGACCACGCGCTGTCACCTCTTCGGAGTGGCAGGGCCAGGATCCCGAGCGTTATTGGATCTAACCTATGGTTGTGAATAGAATGTTTCTCGTATCTTCGAAGGTATGATAACTGGCGCGGAAGTTGTTGACCGTCGACGAAAGAGCTGTCGTTTAGCAGGAGCACGCTTGAATGTAAGGACGTGTGCTGCATTCTAAGTATTTGGCGATCGAGTGACTGTCGTACCTTGGGTCTTGCGCCTATTATACGAGGCGGTTGCCATTGGAGACTGCCTTCCGACAAGCAGCAAAGCCACAGTAGCGTGGGAGCACAGTTCGTGGTCGAGCCTGCAAAGTTGTGTCTTGTGGGGTTCGTGACAAGATCGTCAACCCCTTCATCCTCAACTTGCGTTGTGCTTTGATGTGACATCAATGAGGTAGGAAAGTGGAGCTTCTGAAGTCATATGTATTTCCTACGTCGGACTCATTCCGTTGCATCATCCGTATCATTGACAGAACAGTCGTACCGATAACATCGCTCATGCGGCAGCCCAACGCCGTCGCGCCAACCAATACAAGCCAGCCCAAACAAGTAACGTTAGGAAAATGCACATTAAAGAGAAGTATAACAAGAACATTCCTCATCCCCCCCCCCCCCCCCCCTCCCCAAAGGTTTGATGTCGAACCAAAGAGACGACTCGAACCAAAGAAAAGGTGTGGCGTACAGCCAAAAGCTTTATACAAGCGTCGATCCAGATGTGTGATGCTTCGAATCCAAATCAATGGTTCGATCAGCCGCGTGCACAGCACCGCGGCGGCGTCTTCGTTGCAAGAATCGCAATCTTAGTCTTTGTAGAACCTACATCGAAGCGAAGAAGCATGTAAGTGAATATCCAACGTGCGAACGTAGCGATAGGTATCGATGTGCGTTGGGAATAGAGGAGGTGCTTAGAAGATCATCGATCGAACCTGGTCTCGACGGCTGTTGCTGCTGCCCGTATTGGGTTGCATCTGAGTTTGCGGCCTTGGTCGCGGTGCGGGTGCAGGTGCCATGCGAGGGTCGCGTTCCTTCGGTGGCGGCGTTGGCGCAGATGACTGTGTTCGTGCGTGCGCCGGCTTGGCTGGGCTCGAGGGTGACGATTTGCTGAATACCTCGTGGGACTGTGTGCGTCCATGGGATGGTCGACGATTTGTGCCAGGGGTAGGAGCGCCGGATTGAGACTTGGGCTTCTGTGCCTTCTCTTTGCGCTCCTTCTCAAGCACCATATGGGTCCAAGCTTTGCCAGAGGCAATATCCTTTCCAACGCACTCAGACAACACCTTCATCCACCCTTCCTTATCTTCACGGCTGTCGGCGTAGAAGTCGATGACCTCACCATTGGCGAAGCGGATGCGGAACCCTTCCTCGACAAACATGTAGCCCTCCTCGTCCTCGGCGAATGCCGACTTGCGACGACCACCAGACTTGGTAGCAGAAGGTTGCTTGAGAGCGCTCTTATCGTCGAGCAGCTTGGTGGCCTTCGCAAGGTTGATGGTAGCGCGCGGCTGTCGTGTTGTTTCGTGGAACGCGGTGAGCTTGGTGCCGTCGAGCTTGAAGAAGCGGCGACGCCAGTACGGGCAGTCACCGCCCTGCTGACTCAGGTGACCTTCCCAAGTCTTACCCTTGACCTCTTCAGCTTCCTTGAGCTCACGGATACAGGCGTTCAAGCTCTTGGGCATGTCGTCATCAGTCGCGTTCTTTGGCTTGGGAACGTAGAGCAGTTGGACCGTGAGCTTGCCGACTCGGTAAGGCGGACGACGGACGACACCACCTCGCTTGCTCTTCACACTGCTGACACCGCTGTCGTCAATAGCCCATTCGTTGAAGCAAGGAATGTCCACAGTCAGAGGACGGCCGTAAGCCTGGTTCTCGTAGTTGCCGAGACAGACGTAGGCGCGTGCGAAGGAGCCATCTTGGCCGACAAGGTCGTGAAGAAGATCCCATGCCGTAGCCTTCTGGTTGCGCTTAGCTGCCGCCTGTGCTTCCTGCTGTTGTTGGAGGGCAAGGCGATCAGCCTCCTCTTGCACGCGACGCTCCTGCTCCTTGCGTTTCTTCGGAGAAGTGAGGAGGTTACGGAAGGTGGAGCCAGACGTCTTCTTAGTAACAGCTTTAGGAGGTGCAGCTGTGAAAACCTCGGGTTGGCGTGCTGGTGGTTCAAGCTTGGTCTGGAGTGTGAGTTGGAACTCGAGATCGTCAAGGACAACAAGCTCAAACTCTTGTCCGATAGGGGCAGAGTGTCCAAGCTCGAGCCATGATGTGGTGACGCAGTGGAGACCGTTGTCCAGAGTCAGTTGGAACCATGTGCGTTCCGCTGTGAAGCATTGTTAGCGCTGCGTTTAGTTCATGCTTTGGTGCACTTACTTTTCGGCAATGGCAGGTCGAGATCCTTGACACCAACCACCTTGACAAAGACGCGACCACGCTCCTCACCATCCTCGAACTCGTCATCACCTTGCTCGGTGACGGCATCAAGACCGGCCGCGACAGCAGACTCTTGACCAGGAAGAGGAGGCGCAACACCGGATGTGCGAGCCTTGCGAGCTCCAGATGCTGTTCGGAGGCTCTTGCGGCGAGCCTTACCATTCCACGGCTCGGTTGTCCATGCCTTCTTGCTGCCGCTGGCCTTGCGTGCGCCTGGTGTCTGTGCAAGCCTCTCGCCAGTGGTCGACTCGGCAGTGGAAGCTGAGGTTGTTGGGCGAGCCTCGTCACTGAATTGTCGGCTGCTGGCTACAACGACCTTGGTATTCTCGCGCATCAAGTAGCCCTTCTGTTCGGGTGCATTAGCGGGACTGTACGAATATACAAACCTTTCACCTGATATCGTAGCGGCTGCATTCGGTCGCGCAGCCACAGATGATGGAAATTGAGCAAAGTCGGGTAAAGGAAAAAGGGTGTCTACCTTTTGAGCTTCGATGATCTTATCGAACTCGTTGTCAAGACCAAAGCTGAGATCATTTTCGTCCTCACCGAGGTCCAGATCGAGCATCATCCTCTCTTTCGTGGCGAGACTAAGCTCAGAAGAGCCATCGATATCGTCCACATGACCGATCTCAAAGTTGAGAGATTGGCGTTTGGGGCTCCTCTCGGGCACTGGGGGAGGGAAAGTGCCGCTGACTTGACGGCGGGTAGCGGCCATGTCGATCTCGTCTGGAATGAGCGAAGGACGCGTTCTCAGCTTGTGGCCGCCAGTACCACGAATGGTGGCCTCGCGCTGAGGAACCTCCTGATCGGACTCAATCTCAGGTGGCGCGATGATAACGGGGTTGTGAACGACTGAGCTTGGGCTACCAGGCTCAGAACCAGTGTAGTCTTCCTCTGCGCCGTCCTCGGCATCAGGAGTGCCAGGCCGCTGCAAGAAATCACGCATAGCTTCCATCTTGGGGGCGGTGTCGAGAGGGCTTGGGGCTGTCGTGAACGAGGCCTTGAGCGGGTCGAGACTGAGGTCCATCGACTGCTCTCCGTCAAAGTTGGCAAAGAGTTCGTCCTGACGAGCCTTCTTCTCAGCCGCAGATGGAGATTCAGCGGCAACAGTGGGTGTTGGTGGTCCGGAGCTGTCAATGGTGCTCTGCGATGTTGGCTGCTCCTCGGTGTGCTCTTCGGGCTGCGCGACAGCCTGCTCAAGAACCTGCTGCTCTGGCTTCTGGTAGGTGTCCTCATCCGGCTGCGAAGAGTACTGGCTCACGCTGACATCGTCACCGACGTCAGAAGCTGCGTCCTCCGTCTCGTCTCTGATGGGGTGACGAATGACCGAGCCAGCGTCAGATACATCGTCAGCATACGGGTCGGCCTCATCATCGAGTTGAGAGATCACTGATCCGTCAACGTCCTGGTAAGCATCAAGAACGCTGTCGGCCTCTGATGCTTGTGCAGGCTGGGCATGCGCAGTCTCATCAAAGTTGGACGAGCACTCGCGAGATGGGATGGGGACATCGGGATCCAAATCGGCCAGGTGACCATAGCTGCGCTCCGGGCTCGACTCAGCATCGTACACGTAGTTGTCCTCATGTTCGTCAAAATTCTGGCTCTTCACCCTGCGCAGGATGGACTCGCGCGAAATGCGCGGAATTTCCTGGTCCTGCTCGTTATCTGCTGTCAACACCGACATATCGTCATCAATCTCGTCAACATGAACTTCCACCTCCTCAGCGGCGGCCCTGTTCTGGCTCTCCTGAGTGGGAGTCGAAGTGTCGCGGTCGCCGCCGTCGAAGTTCAGCAGGCGCATGCGGTCCTCCAGTGACATTGAGCTTTCGCGCCTGCTCATGAGGTCGGCTTTGGAAAACCCGGAAACCGGAGGAAGCTGGGGCAATGCTCGCTCACCGCTGCTCGAGCCGGGTCGGTTGATTCCAAGTCCCATACCAGGGAGAGGAGGGAGCGGCCTGGGCGAGCCCTCTGAATGCTGTGAGCCATGTCGGGAGCCGTTGGTGTTACCAGTGGGTGTGGCATCTGCCCTTGGGCTAGTCTCGCGTCCTTCGAAAACATCGTCGTAGAGATCGGGCAATGATGTGTTGGTGTTGTCCGGGCTCACGTGCCGCCAGTCTTCGGGAAGTACAACTGGTGTCTTGTCTGTGTCTTCGAGGGAAGCATCAAAGCTGTCGGCGTCATCGAAGCTCACCTCGTCTTCGTCCTCTTCGTCTGTCTCCACATAGCTGCCCTCTCGCGAGCATGCTGAAGGCTCGGGTGTGACCAGCTCGTACTCGGTGATATTGGGCGGAGCAGCGTCAAATGTTACACTCTTAGCATGGCGGCGCAGTGCGCGGGGTGTCTGATGCTTCATCTCATCGTCGTCTGAAAGAACGCTCGAATCTGGGTTGTACTGAGGCGAATTGAAGCGGCCGTGGTTGACAAGAGACGACTTGGTGGGAGATGCGCGGCCGGCTGACGAGGGGCGGTCCTTGGTCGGCGACGAGAAGGGCGAGCCAAATGAGGACTGTGTGGGCAGCTTTGCTGGCGATGTCTTGATGGAGCTCAGCATGGGGATGTTATTGAGGCTCTCGCCACGACGGTGGCTCACCTTCTCTGGCGAAGTATCAATCTGGCGCAGACCGTTGAGACCAGCGCCACCAAAGGCGTTGCCCTGGACTGATGTGCTCAGCGGCCGCCCAGCAGCAAGTGGCCGGTCCAGAGGAGTGACTAATGTGGGATCGTAGGCATGCATCTGCTCCTTTGCGAAGATGCCGCTGTTCTTGACACGGGCCTGCTTCTTGAGGTTCTCGATTGAGTTGCGCTTGGGTGAGAGCGGCATCTGGCTGTCCTCGTGGATGCTGTTCTCAGAGTCCTGGAAACGTTCACGTGGGGAGGCAGTGTGCTCCTTCCAGAACAGGCGCGGGCTGTTTTGGAACGGCGACGACCCTCCAAAAGGCGAGGATTCCTTGTTAAGATACATGCGCTGGCGGTCGTCAGCGGCCGAGTTGACACGACGCAAGGCGCGGCGCAGAGGGATGGCGCAGAGGGATGGCGGAGTGGGGACCTACCTTTGTTGTCTGGTCGAAGCTCGGAGAGTTCCTCCTGCGCTCGCCAGATCCAATCTCAGATAGCGGACGGCCGCTGCTCTTTCCAGGTGAGGCAGTTGGAGTCTTGTTTATGCGCAGCGGCGACACCTGCACGTGATTAGCAATGACTTGAGCGAAAGCGATCGCCCAATGCTTACTGCTTCGTTGCGAGACATGGCTAGTCGCGCACAGGCGAAGGATTAATGGCGCGCTGGAATGTTTGCAAAGAATGGCGGCGCCCTCGAGGCGGCGTGGTGCAGGCGGTTAGGCGCAGCGCGAGTCAACAATGACCAGCAGTTCAGACAATCGATAAGGATGCGCGCGCGCAAACGACTGAGCGCCAACAGAACGGACAAAGAAGCGAAGGGCAGAAGCAGCGCGGGCGCTTTGTTTCTGGTGGTGTCGAAGGCAGAGGGGAGGTTGGGCTGTGCGTGGGTGATAAGGCATCTGAAGCGCTGGATCGGCCGGGGTTGTTGCAGGTTTCTGTCAACAGCGCGTGTGGAGGCAGTCGCCCAAGCAACGACGCCCAACGAACCGGGCGGGATCGCGCTACTCTCCCGCGGCCTAGCGATCCACCAAAAAGTCGCCGCAGCTAGCGCACGTGAGAGATGAGTTTCTGCAGACGACAGTGGTCAACTGCTGTTTTAACTTCAGTCGAGATGTTGCGCCAGGCGACTCGAGTGTGCGCTTTTTGCGAGGTGCGCTTGCTGCTAAACGCCACGAGAGCCTCAGTATCATCGCAGAGCCGCCTGTACACGCAGGTGCAAAGCGAACGAAGTGACCGCAGCGACCGCGCCCGTTCCCTGCCCCCGCGATCACGCCCGCCGCCCAGAGAGCGCGATGGGCCCTCACGCAGCCGCGACGGCGCTTCCTTCAACACACGCCTAGGCGCACCGAGAGGACGAGAGCGCAACGATGCAGAGCGCGCACGGCAGCGTCCCACCCACGGGCGAGACACGCTCCAGCTGTCAGGCTCCGTCGACAGAGCAGCCGGCGACAGGCCCAAGAGGAAACCGCGCGAGCCGTACTCGTTCCTCAACAACACAAAAGCACCGCCGACGTTGGTGAGGGAAAGAGAACAGTCACGAGAACGGGGACCCGACCGCGACATGAACCCACGAGGGCGCGACGGCGACAAGAGGCGGACCAAGCCGGACTCGTTCCATGCCCTGAAGATGCAGCGCTCGCTCCACGAGATCCCCTACGCCTCGCGCAAGGCCGTCAAGGGCAAGCTCGAGCAGTACGACGCCTTCGATAAGTTCCCGCTCATGGAGACAGTGCAGGCCGCTGTCAAGGACGCCCTCCCCGACCTCGAGTACCGCAATCCCACACCCGCCCAGGCCGTCGCCATCCCTGCCCTCCTGGGTCTGCGCAAGGAGAAGCGCACCCGGGGTGTCCCAAAGAAGTCGTTCGGTCCCGAGGCCTTCCTACTCGCCGCCGAGACAGGCTCAGGAAAGACGCTTGCCTACCTGCTCCCGACCCTCCACGCCATCAAGCACGAAGAAGCCCAAGAGAAGGAAGAAGAGGAAGCAGCAGCCGCCGCCGCCAGCTCAGAAGCAGCCTCTGACCCTGTCCAGAAGCGCGGCGACATGTTTGACGTCCCCGAGCCCACCGTGAACAAAGCTGTCGACCCCGCACGCCCACGCGCCATCATCCTCGTCCCCTCCGCCGAGCTCGTCGCCCAAGTTGGCGCAGTCGCTAAATCGCTCTCCCACACCATCAAATTCCGCGCCGCTCCCATCAGCGCCAAGATGAGCGCAACTGTGATCCGCAACCGCCTCTTCAATGAGCACGGCGTCGACGTCGTCATCTCCACGCCGCCCCTGCTCGCCAGCATCGCCGAATCGAACCCTAATATTCTCGCGCGCGTCACGCATTTGATCTGCGACGAAGCAGACTCACTCTTCGACCGTAGCTTCAAGCCTGCGACAACCGAGATCTTGGAGCGCGCAACGCCGAGTCTCAAGAAATTGGTCCTGTGCAGCGCCACCATCCCGAAGTATTTGGATAGGTTTTTGAGCGACAAGTTCCCCGATATGACTCGCCTGGTTACGCCAAATCTCCACGCAATTCCACGTCGTGTGCAACTGGGTGTCGTTGATGTGAACAAGGACCCGTACCACGGGAACAAGATGCTCGCGTGTGCGGATAGCATTTGGCAGATCGGCAAATCGGCTTCTGAGTACAACGACGAAGAGGGCAAGGAAAGCGTGAATACGAAGCGCATTCTCGTTTTCGTCAATGAGCGCGAGGATACCGAGGCAGTGGCCGAGTATCTGTGCAAGAAGGGTATCGACGCATTAGCGTTCCACCGCGATACCGATCCTGTGAGGCAGGCGAAGACGCTTGCATCTTTCACGGATGGATCGATCAGCCCGAGCTTTGGGCAGAAGAAGGAGATGTTGGAAGATAAGGAGGAGGGCAACACCAAGACTACGACATCACGCACCCTTGCCAACACGAAAGTTATTGTCACCACGGATCTGGGATCGAGAGGTATCGACACCGTCTCTGTGCGTCACGTCATCTTGTACGACGTACCGCACACCACGATCGATTTCATCCACCGTCTTGGACGTACTGGACGTATGGGCAGGCGTGGAAGGGGTATTGTCTTGCTCGGGGCAGGTGACAGGGCGGATGTTGTCCGCGAGGTCAGGGAGGCTATGTTCAGGGGTGAAGCTCTGATCTAAGCCTTGTGTATGTGTATATTATAATGATTGTTGTATGATACAGATAGCATAGAGCATTGCAGGCGTTGTTGGGACTACCCATATGTCACGAAAAGTCGGACACTGTAGACTGTACAATACAACGATTGCCAACTTCGTTGAATCCCAGACAGCGATGTGCTATCCTCCCAGCGTGGAAGGCTGTGGTACTACCTACAGCCCTCTACGCTGTGGACGATATAGCGCAATGCTTTTGTGAGAAACGGAAGTTGGCGACATCGTAGTGTGGTAGGGGTTAGAAAACTGGATCTCTATGATTGTCTGCGGCCTGATAGGAGGATGATCGTTTTTCTTTTGACAGGATTTGCTGTATGCTTTTCGGTTCTTGTTATTTGGTGATCTTGTTGCTTCTCCGCAGATCCTCAGAGAAATAGTGTACACATGTTAGCAATATCGCGCTGAGCAGGTTGGGCCCATGATTCCATCACAATGGAACTCTTGAGGAGCCGCGATGTATGATGTTGGAAGCAGTATTGACGACAAATAGATGCCACTTGGGATTCATTGCACACATTAGCAACCTTCACATACCTCGGCATACCTAGCTACGTTCTTCTCGAATAGATTTGACCGTAACGCAAGCAAGGTACCCTGGTTCTGCTTTCACTTCCACCAGCGCATCTAGCTCACTTCATCAGCAAGAGCGCGCGAATTTCGATGTACCACCGCATCCAACGATGACGTTATTCGGTCGGATCTGGAAAGAGCGATCGTTAGAGCGCACGCTGCGTCCTTTGTCCGCGTTTCGACGTGTTTCTCGAAAGATGCATAGCTACACCGCAGCTATGCGTGTATGCTTTGAATGCATTTTCTTGCGCGATTTGCGATTCCCTTCATCCCTTACCGCCTGAACCAGCTCCAATATTGCCACTTACGAATACTACCAAGACAGCTGCATAACCCGCAGTCGCAGCGAAGAGCTCTGCCCGTCTCGCATTCGTCAGTATACCGACGTTGGCCGTGAAGAGAGCAGTGAAGAGCGCAATGACCCCCAGTTTAGTCTTCTCGGACTCGATCGCGTAAAGGCTGACGATAGCTCCTACGAGCAGAGCGGCTGCGTTGAAGGTACTCAAAATCGTCACCGCACGAGTGATGCGGTGATCTGACGCGTAGACGATGCCGTCTTTATCCCTCCGAATCGAGAACAGCGATGAGCAATAGTCTTGCAGGAATGCCGTCAATCTGTCTCGGTCTTCTGTTTTCAGGGCCACTAGATCGTCGGCATCGTCAAACAATGCGGCACGTTGACCACCTAGTGTCGGGTATGGAGCGCTGCTGCCGCAGTTAAAAAACTTGTGTCGAAATGCTTGGAGTGTTCACCTCGAAGGTCCGGGAAGAGACGCCAGGCGACTCTCATACAACAACGCCTCTCCTTTCAGACCAAATCAGTTGGCGCTCGACATGAACGTTGTCTAGAAATACTCACGGTAGTTTCTGAGTACTTTCCCTATTCCGTCGTTTAGTTTCTTCCGTCTTCCCTGGCGGGGATCGGTGATAGCTGCTTTGCTGAACTCAATCCAGTTTTGAGAGTATTGCTTTACTTGCAAAGCGCCAAATGCGTCTTCGCGACCCTAAGCATCCTGCTCTGCTTGCAACTCAGCAAGATGGCTTTGCAGATGCAGTAAGTACCGTGCAGCCAGGCGATTAAATCACTTGAATTTTGCCGTCGTTTGGTCGCGGTCACTGGCAATGAAACCTGCAAGAGAAGGATGTCCAGATAGATACGGCGCGCCGGCGGCCTGCTCCTCGATGTCCATAGTCGAAGTCGCGAACATCGTGGCTCATGCCCGGAACGCCGACACAGACGTACGCTCACCGGAAGGCTTGGCTGGTATAGCGAGTCTGCCTTGTACATCCGCAGTTGCAAGCTGCAAGGTAATGCACCATCTAAGTGTATCAATGAACGAGCATACTCAACCGCGGGGGACGGCGGTTGGCTCCAGGATGGTCATGTGACTTAAATGCACTGCGGGCTGCCAGCTCACTAACCCTGAGCAGAGAAAGTGGGCGATACGATTGTGGGACATATCTCAGCTCCCATGCCAGTCTCCTTTCCAACGCTCACTTCGTTCTGTGGCTTTACCCCTATCAGCTACGCTTCACCATGTGTTTCTATAATCAGCATCACTTCGGTTGCGGAGACTGGAAATGGGGACATTTCCGGCAGCATTGTGCTAAGGAATACAGAGTTGGGGAGACATGCGGGATGAAACTCGTCATGCAGACTATTCCCATCGGCACGAAGTGCAAACTCTGCGAGAAAATTGACATAAAAATGCAAAGACGAGCTGCTGAAGTTGAGCGCGTCAATCGTTGGCAGCGAGAGGGAGCAAGGTTCCGTGACTCCATCAACAAGTCCATATAAGTTATCCGCAATCTCATTTATGAGATTTACGAGCTTGGATGCGAGCGTAGAAGGCGACTCCAGGAGATTGGTCACTGTTCGACACCCACGCTGAACGCGACCGCGAAGAAGACCAGCAACGCCCGCAGTACGGAAGAAGCCATGGCCAAGATCCAGGAGGCACGGTTCGAGCTCATATCGAGCAGAGACTCTGTATGCGGTCTTTCAATTACATTCGAAGGAAGCTCTGGACCGGCCAGCGTCATGGCGATTCCCGTTACTGGAGTTGCTGTCAACGTAACGTCATTGAACCTAGCATTCCATCTTGGCCTACGAGTTGACTGGAACGGAGAAGAAAAGACGGAGCTGAGACTCTTAGACGGCACGATAGCGACGAGTACAGCAACTGTCAAAGCTTTCTGTCGGTTCGCGAAGACATTTCACACAGAGGCCCGCAGAATGCGATGCACCTTCTTCGTGTTACCTTCACTGGCTTCGGAACTCAATATGTCAGCCGCGTTCCTCGAGGAAACCGAGACTTTCACAAGGTTTCGCCATCGTTTGACTGAGCTAGCACTGAGGTCTTCGACTTTGCTCAAAATCCGCTCGATTGGTCAAATGCGACAACGCCTGCAATGCTGTATCGATGGCGAGAATCTTCTGGCTATCGCAGATAGCGGATCAGATGTCGACGTTCTCTCTTTGAGCTACGTCTATAAGCGCCGTCTGAAGTGGCAGACTACCGCAGACATCGTTGAACTTGCAGATGGGACTGCCAGGAAGGCTTGCGGAAGAGTTGTCGCACAGTTGTCTCTGGGAATGGACGCAAAGCTGATCCCCATGGGAAGGCCAGGCTGTTCGAAGGAACTTGATGAGAGGGTTATTGTTAAAACGGAAGAGCCAGCAATCAAACCTCAGACTGGGCCGGTGCGACATGTGTTACAAGCAACGTTCTACGTCCTTGACGGAATCACAGTAGATGCGCTTGTCGGTGCACGATCGATCGAATCGCTCAAACTTTACACCGAACACACCGAGGTTCTTATATCTCGTGCCGACGAAGACCTGCAAGACGATCCTTTATACCGGATCGGACTGGTTGGAAAGATTCGGACTCGTCCCAGCAGTGGTTTCCCTGGCATCATCGACGGTGAGCCCGATCATCATGGCGAGACTCTCGGTATGCATAACATCAGCTTCTTCAAATGACCGATCCTGACGACACATAGGCTCCAGCCGAGAAGAGCAACTCAAAGAGTCAGACCAACGAGAAAACTCTCGCAGGGAACGCGCAGCTGCCCAAGCCCTTACCATTAGTGGTGCAGCAAGAGTCGCCTTCGATCTCGAAGAGGAACGAAAGCAACGCGGTTATGATCAGTACAGGGCCCAGCTCATACAAGCGTGGGGATTGGAACGCTCGAGCCCAGATCCATGATTGCAGGCGCATGCGGCGCTGCGCTCGCTCTTTCCGGCTCGGTGTTCGGTCTGGAACAGAGATATCAGGGAGAAGTCGGATACAAAAAGGTGCACGTGGCATTTGGCGGCGTCCGTTCGTAAGTAGTCTCGAGTTGCTCAGCCGCGGCTGATCATTGGATCTCTGAAGAGTGACCATGCTCTCTCTGAAGCGATGAGAACGCGTTATGCTGGAAAGATGTTGCCGCAACATCGATGCTATGTTAATTGTTATGGTTGTGTTAGGGAGGATTCCTGAGACGCGAGACACGTATCTGTTTAGGGAGAGCATTACGTCATCACTCTATCTCGACCTCGAACCTCGAGATCCAGCTGCAATGGAAATCAACCCACAACATATATTTTGATGCCTTTGACGCTCAGGATCCCATGATCGAGGGCCATCCCCATCGTAGGCTTATGCGCGAATCGCTCTCCAGTTCACCTACGCGCGTCCTCGCCATACACTCACACTGGCCTTATGATCTTCACGAGCACACTACCATAGGTATGCTATGAGCTCTAGCCTTGGGCCACAGTGCTGGGGCTGTCGATGGCGGCGCATTCGCTGCGACTCAAAACAGCCGACATGCTTGAAATGCGGCCAGAAGGGGCTTGATTGCCCGGGCTACTCTCCTACCAAACCACTTCGTTGGCGACATCGAATCACAAGGAACAAGCAAAGCAATCCGAGGCTACCAGATCTCGCCCCGACTGCCGTTGAGGCCGATGTTGCGCCCTTTCATGTCATTACTGACGCGCTGACATACTGTACGCCCAACATTGGACACCACCTTTGCTCTCACTGAAGTGAAGTACAGACAACACAAAGGTCGCACCCGACCTTGCAGCAGATGGCTCCTCATCCCCATACACCATCAATATCTCTGACTGGCATGACTTCAACGTTTCGAGGAGACACTTGACTATGTGTCTGGTCACGCTGCATCGAGCTGTGCTGAAGTACGGAGATGTCAACCACAACCAAGCCCTGTTTCACTACCATCAAGCATGCGCGGCCGAGATCTTGAACCACAAGATCAAGACCCTCGGACAACTCGGACCAGACCCGGAGCTTTTTGCAGGTGTGAGCTTGTTCTTCTTTTCTCAGATTCAAGCGAGCGCCTACGGAGCGTGGCGCGCTCATCTGAATGCTGCAAAGACTCTTTTCAACCTTTGGGGCGTCGAGACTTTGATGGGTAGCTCTGACTACGAATTACAACTCTGTCATCTTGCGTTGGCGGATATCTTTGGTGCTGCCATGGCACCAGCTTCCCACATCACGGCCGAAGACGTCAAGCAACACAAAGTGTACTTGGGACTGCTTCGGCGATTCAAGATCGACGTCTGCAGCACCATGGTACCGATTCCGGAAGCTGTCGTGCGAAGCGTAGCTACCATCAACATATCAAGGGCGCCCAAGCATCGAGATGTGCAGTCTGAGCAAGAGCAACTTGGAAATAAAGCATCCACCGATGCAATCCTTGGTTCTCTTCAAGCTTTTGATCCAACAGATTGGGCACTGCAGCGCCCGCGCCACGTCTCGAGCCAAGCCACGAGCTGGGCGTTGCTTGCTACATGCTTCCAAGCAGCAGCAGTGCTCTACCTGATTCGAACGTCGTACACAGGCACGAACCAGGACACCGCGGACTTGTTCTACGGTCGACTCACGAAGTGCATACGTGCGCTGTACGGGCTTCGACAGGAAGGTGGAACACTCTACAAGTACATACTCTGGCCCATGGTCGTATGTGGCGTCGAAGCAATCCTCCAAAGCGATGAGCAGCAAACAAAGTCTCTATGCGAGCTACTTGAACAGACAACCATGGATCTTGGCACGTTGTCGATGCGCGAAGCTGCAGTGTTCTTACACGAGCTGTGGCTGGCCAGCACGCAAACAGTACTCGAGCCATCACATCAACCACGTAAGGACTGGGACACTATCTTCGCTCCCGCTCCGTTGTTTTTGATGTAGCCAGTTCAGTGGCTCCTTGCAGACCCCGCTACATCACTATGGTCAGACATACTCTCCAGAAAGATGAAGGTCTCTAAACATGTTCCAGGCATTCCGTGCGGATTTAGCTCATTGAATTCATGATCACTACGAAGCTGGCGGGCCTCAACGACTCTAATAAACGTCGCGAGTATTGATAGCGACTAGAATTTTCATATGCCGCTTTAGTCTGGGTCGGACTCCAAACGTGACTTAGTTTCACCAAATGGCATCCGTCTGTCGCAGCGTGTTCGAGCCGCAATGGATCTCACCAGCACCCACATGGTGGCTCAAGAAATCATCCACATACCCAGCCGTCATCTCAACTCTAGCGTACGACTTCTCAACAGCTTGCGCCAACATATTTGTTCCATTGAGGACTGGTCCAAAGGGCTTTGGGCTGAGGTATCGACTCCCAATGACGATGCCATTGATGGAAGCTGGGTAGAAAGCCATCATCTGTCGTTCGCCGCCCATGATGGTATCAGTATGTGGCGGCAGTCCATCATCTCCTGCTCCGATGCCCCATGGACCGAATGAGGTGTCGCGGAATAGCGTCGGCACATAGGTTACGTTCTCACGTGCAAGTGAGATCTTGGACAGCAATATTTCGAGGTTTGCATCAATGTGGCATTGCGCATACGCGTTAGCTCCAGTAAAGGTTGTATTGGCCAGGACCTCACCGATAGTGTCGTTAAGACCTGGTTCCTCTGCATCCGTCGAGTTGCTCTGGAAGCTGATCGCTTGGAGGCTGCCTTGTCCTGCAGCTTGGAGATCTTCGAGCATGCTCAATCCAGACCACGTATCTGCAATCGAAATGGTGAACCAGAGCGAGTTTTTATACGGCAGAAACTGCACGAACTCGTCCACATGGCCGATGAGCAACCACCCCGTCTCGAGGAGCAGCTGCGGCTGCATCTGCTGACCGTGCAGGAAGTCCAGCATGACCTTTGCAGGTAGGGTCTTGAATGCTTACCCATGACGATGCGACCAGCCTTGTACTCGACTCCGCTCTTTGACGTGTAAGGAGGAATTGTTTCTAGATTGCCGAAGCTGTTGATCTCACGATGCCCGGACCCAGAGCCGGTCCCACTTGCTGGTTGACAGCCACCGACCCCAGGCCCACGAAGCTGCTCAAAGACTTGTCGACCGCCTGTGCGAGTGGATTGTGCAGATTGAAGAATAATCATGATAGCGATTGGGCCACTCGGGCCTGACATGCTAGCGTACGCGGGCTCAATGAAGTCCTGTGCCCAGATGTCTGAAGACTGATTGAAGAGCAGGAGCGGAGTTTCGATACCAGCGCTCTGACGCATCCCGGGTACACTGAAGGACAGCTACATAATGACAGGTCTGACAGTTGCGTCTGGGTCGCCAGCATTTCGCAACCTGACTGCGTCAAGAGATCCCTTCACCGTCGGCCGCATCCGTAAAGGTGGTGGTATCGTCCTTGGCAAATGAATATGCCACCGATGGCAATGATGGCATGCAGCGGGGTCTATATGGCAGGGCTGAGAGTCCGTACAACAAGGACTGGTTGACAGCAGCACATGCGTCAGGGTCCTCGAATGGTGCTGGCACTTCCACAGCAGCAAGCTTCGCTGCCTTTGCCATGGCCGAAGAGACGGCCTCGTCAGGCAGGTCTCCGGCGTCAAATAACGGTTTGGTAGCTTACACACCATCACGTGGCGTTCTCTCTATCCGCGGAAACTGGCCGTTATTTCCGACTGCTGACGTTGTCGTACCATATGCTCGTTCAGTAAAGGACTTTGGCTGCCTCCTGGACGTGATCGTTGAGGACGATCCAGACACAACGTCTGATTTTTGGCGTGGTCAACCCTTGGTCAATTTACAGTCACCTAGCTCGATGCGGCCTGCTGAGTCCTACCGAAGTCTCCTGCAAGCTCAGTCTCTATACGGCAAACGCATTGGTGTACGGAAGATGTACATCGGCAAGAACGACCCAGCCGCCCAGCCTATCTGGATCAGTCCTGCCGTGCGCAAACTCTGGGTAACTAAACGGATCACTCTGGAAGCCCTCGGCGCAGCCGTCGAAGAGGTCGATTTTCCATTTGTTACCAACTACGAGACTGCGGGAGTGCTAGCAGGGAACACCTCCTTTCCCCTACCAGCACCCGGCAATGACACATCTCTTGACAGCCCTCCTGAGCTGTGGGCTTATGGATGGGACGATTTTCTTAGCATGGTCAACGACACAACACTCGAACATCACCCGCCTCTCGAATGCCGACCCAGCTCTCATCTTTCCACAGTTTCCTAATACGATCCAAGACCGCTATGGCAACAGATTACTCAAAAGAACTGAGGGTAACGTTGGCATCGTCAGTCTAATCACGGGAAGGAACGCCTCCATCTATTCTGTTCCTGGAGTCGGAACCCACCTCAAAGCGCTGGAAGCAAGGCGCAGGCGAGACTTGGAAGACTGGATGGACTCTGCGAACCTCGACTTGCTCGTCTGGCCTTCTGTCGACGACGTCGGTCCGCAAGACGCAGAGACCAATGAGACAGCAGCAGAGCTGGCCTGGCGCAACGGCGTCTACTTTAGCAATGGCAACTACGCTATCCGGCAACTCGTGCCCACCGTAAGCGTCTTCATGGGTATGCTGAGGGGAAAGGCATGCCTGTCGATCTGACCTTCGCCGGCAAGGCGTACAGCGCCAATCAGCTATTGAGCTATGCTTACGCATTTGAGTCCAAGCACAAAAAGCGTCCCCCACCTCCACTGACACCCGAACTGTCAACTGACATTATCGCAACAAACTGCAACAAGAACATGGTGGGCACCAGCCCACCTATTCTGACTGCTAATGCTGCACTGCTGTATGCAGATATCATCTAAGTATCTGGTACCTTTGGTACCGCGCAGTCTGGTGCACTCGATAACATCGAGGTATATCTTGATGGCATCTTGACGATGCCGACATTTAGCAAGGATGGCTCGTGGACTGTGCTCGTCAGGAAAGCGCAGTATGATGATCCAATTGGCGATGTGCGTGTGCGGTTCCTCAACGTGCCTGACCAGAGTCTGCCGATGGTCATCGTGCTGGCTACGGCGTCAGATGGAAGGAGCGATGCATTTATGCTCTGGGTATGAGCAACACTCCGGCAACTGTTCAGGCAATGCGGATATATCCTTATGTTTCATCTGAAAGACTATCACAGTACAAAATAGAAGTTTAGGTTTGATCTCCTGTCCTTTGGTTGCATGTAGCTTTGCTCTCCTAGCATACGACAGTCTGAGTACGCCTAGCTTCCGCAGCGCCACAAACTCACACCATCATCCCTCCCATCACACCTCGACCCTCACAACCTCCCACCAATGTCACTCCTCCTCCGCTCTCTTATTCCCCTCAACCCACGCCCAAATTCCATGCCCCCTCCGGATATTCGCATAATCCCATTCCATTCTCACTTTCTTCCTGTCTTTCAACTTCGCCACCACAACCTTCTCGATACTCGCTTGCATGGCCCGATCTACTTCGCCGTTCGACACAAATGTGCCTCTGCAGTCCTCTTCGATTAGGCAAGACTTGTCCTCCAGCTTGATGCCGACGCCGACTTGAATAAATACGGAGGTGAGAGGATCGATCGCGATGAAAGGTGTCTATACCAGATCTGGGACAGTAGTGGGTTGTGCGAGGGCTGTGGCGTTGCGGGGTGGATCTTGGGTTTGGTTCCGGTGTCGGCGGAGAGGTGAAGGAGAACGTATGCACTTGGCATGATTTTGAGGTACGTAGGTGAAGCGGAGTATCGATTGTCGCGACGGATCAGAGGCTCGATGCACAGATATATGTGAATTCGGTGTTGGCAAGCAATGGTAGCAAGCTGTTGCTTCGCAAATGTGACCTGACAATTCGCGAGCAACATCGACATAAGTGTGCCTGTGCTCAGAGCTCAGAGCTGTCCACTGATCATCATGGACAAGTTGAAAGTCTACATCGTCGTCCTGAGAACATCTGAAGCCGGCTTGTTTGACCCAGAAACGCATTCGCCTCCGCACATGAACATCCTGACGCCGCGTCCTCCATCAACTTTCACCATCCCCAATCTAACTCTCTTTGTTCCTTTAGAGTTAAGACCAAACAGACGGCCCCGTACAGTATCGACTTGCTGCATGCCGACGCTCGGCTGTGGAACGCAGTGGTCGCGCTCGAAGCGGCGGTGGAATCGAAGGCGGAGACTTTGAGTGTTGAGAAGGAGTATGCTGAAAGGTGGACATGGGTAGGTGCGGCTAAGGAGTGTCCGAGCGTCACACTGGAAGATCTGGATATAGATCGGCTGTGGAGGTGGGAGATTGAGAAGAAAGAGATTTGACCCGGATTGGGTTCTGGACGTGAAGGTCTTTCATCCGGGCTGTGGTCATTGTTATCTGTTTGACTGCTCAGGCAAAAGCCATCTGTGCAAAAGTTTGATTCATAAACAAGATGCGCAAAAGGGCAAACGCGATGAGAACAACGAAGGCATATTCGTTATCGATGGTCTAATAATGCAATACCGGGTATCTTAATAACTCCATAACACCCATCCCAAAACCCACGCTAGTCTTCTCGGTCACTGTCGATCGAGTCTCGCCTTTTGCGGCAGTTGCCCTTGCTCAGCAGAACCCTTTTGATATTGTTGTACCTTGGCTTTTTGGCTATGCGGCTGCCATCCAGGTTGTGGCGAATTGGCTTGCCGTTCTCGTCGCGAGGGTAGAGTCGTGGTCGACCGGGTCCGTCCTGGCGCTTAGGCCCGCGCACGCGCTTCGGCTTACTCTCGCAATCAAGCTCGGATGTGGCCTTGTTCTTTGTAGTAGTGATGTTCCGTGTAGCTCTAGGGGTCAGATTGGCTTTGGTCGAATCCTCCTTAATGAATATTTCTTGCGCAGCTCTAGGGGCTGGAAGACCTAGTAGAGCACGTCTGGCCTCGTCAAGGTCTAAATATTCGTTGATTTGGAGCAATGTGTGATAAGGTAGCTGCAGCAGCTGGCAACTGGGGTCCGCGTAAAATGCAGGATCGGTGCTGCATGCGGCGTAGAACTGTGTTTGAGCAGCGCGGGTGCCAGATGCATTGGTAAAAATGGACTTGTCGTTTCCATCGCGAGGACATTCTTGTGGTGAAGCAGGCTTGCGCTTAGTTGGCGCTTCTTCAAGGCTTCTCTCCAGCAGTGCTTCCATACACGTTGGAGCGGTTGTGGTAGGCCAAAAATCTTCCTAAGAAATGTTGGGCGAATCCTCTGGTTTCTCACGCTCTGACTCCGTGGCAGTTGCCCTGGGTAAGTGCAACTCTGGAGGATCCGTCTAAGATCCACCAACACTCAGACTGCTCTTACGCTGCCCGCCCGGTCCAGGAAGTTGACCAGGTAGGATTTGCCGTGGGCCGTTAGCACCACCCGCCATCATCCCACTTTGCCTTCTCCCCATGTTGTTATCAAGACCCGCGCTCATAGGGAACCCGCCCATGCCCGCGCTGCCGGGGAAAGTCTCACTGGACGCACTCGGTGGCGCGCCCATGATGCCTAGTCTGAGGCCCACGCCGCCACCATCTGTTGCGCTCGGAGGGTTGCCGAAGGCGGACATGCCTGGGGGGTTGCCGAGTGCGCCTCGAAGCATGTTGCTCATACGGATATACTGGTATTTATTGCGTTGAGAGACGTGAGTGTAGGTAGCGATGGGGCGAGGCTTGTGACGTGCGAGGGCAGCCATGATGGCGTCTTTCTCTTCGTCCGAGTCAACAGCGCCCGAGGGCTCGAGGTCTTCGGGAAGGGGAGCGTTGGCATCGATCGCCGCGCCTGTAGGATGTTAGAACGGGGCTATGCGAGTAGCAAGTTTTGGACCTACGCTGCTGCTTGGCTTGGTTCTTCTTCTGGTACTGTGCAAGTAGCATGTCATATGGCAGACTGCGACCAGGCACTGCCCGCTTGAGACCCATGCTATGGGACTTGCAAGTTAGGCTTCGTGCACAGAACCCTCCATTAGGAAGCGGCACACCGCATTGTCTCTCGACGTCCACTGGACCCTTCGGCTTCGCGCCCTTGGCTTTGGGCTCGTCTTTCTTCTTCTTCTTTGCGCCAGGCTTCTCGGAGTCGCCGTCGATCTTGCGCTTCTTTCCCTTCTTCGCTCCAGGCTCTAGACCTTTGATGGCAGACTTTCTGGCACGAATGTCGTCATCATCCTCGCCCTTCTCTTTTCGCAGCGCAGCGTCTTTGGCTTCCTTAGCCTCTTTCTTTTTCCGTTGTTTGTCTGCTTTCTTGTTCAGGCAGTCGCGAATGTGTGTCGCTGACGCAGCGCGGAGGATCGGTCGCCGGCAGTGCTTGCACTGTATTGTGTCTACCTTGTCGTCAAGGGGCCTGCCGGTCTGGAATCCAGCGAGTGTCTTCTCGTCGAGAGGATTCACGACTGGCGAGCCAGCTGCGGAGGGCTTGCCGTCGGCATCTGCTATCTTTCAGCTACTATTTTTATGCGTGCAGCTGTAGCAACAATGCTGCAACGTACTCTTTGCTTCGCTCTCTTTCCAGTTGCCAGCTTCTGTGGGTTTGGGCGCAGCCTTCTTGATCTTGAGAGTGAATTTCTTATTCTCGACTTTGACAATGTCCTTTAGAGCGCCGCCGCTCAGGATACCGGGGTGAGAGTCCATGGAGCCTGTTGTGTGGTGGTCAGTCGTGCATCGTGTGGGGGAGCTGCGAAGATCAAGGTACCCACCCTTCCGCGCGCCATTCGTAGCCATGATGCAAGCGGACTGCCGCAGGGGCTGTCGCGTGCGGAGTGCGTCGGTGATGACCTGAAATGTGTATTCGTACCTCTAGTATTGGAAAGTAATATTGCAAAATGCGAGATCGCGTTTGGTGATGAGCAGTAGGCTGTCGCAATGTGGCAGGCTGCGGCGCCCCTTCCATACGCCAAGCTATTATGTCAGCAGAGATCAAGTCATGGAAGGAGCGAACCGTCAAGTTTCGCAAGTTCACTTTACGAGGAGGGGCCGTTCTTGATATTCGTAGTAGGCACAGTTCATGTTTGGGTTTCTTTGCACAGGCTTGGGGCTACTGACCGCCTGAAGTGAAGATGCTCTACTGCCCTCCAAACAAGCACCAAAACCCATACACCTCGCCTGGTCAGCCTCCAAGCAGGCGCTGAGCTGCTGGACCTCCCGAAACACCATTCCTTCTATGTAGCCGAGCCATGCTGTGGCAGTATCCGCCATGCGCAAACTCCAGAAAATGCCCAGTGTACATGCTGATGGTATCAGAACGCCGTAAACACCACTACTACACTCGTAAATCGTCTCGCAGCCATTCGAAACTTTTGCTGCACTACCGCCTGCCCTTGCCCTTCGTGGCTTTGACGACTCTCACCTTGCCTTTCTTGGGTGGTTCGTACTCGGTGGAGTGGATGTAGCCGTACTCATCGAACATAATGCTGTTTGTCCACAGCAGGCAGCGTTCCTTGGCCTCTTCCTTCTCAGCGTTGGCCTTACCACGCGTCGAAATGCGGGGCTTGCTGTCCTCGTCCTCGTCCTCTTCTTCTGGCTTGTCAACCTTCGTGAGGTGCTTCTTCATCTTCTCCATGTACTCTGCAATGCGATCACGGAAGATCTGCAACTCTTTACGAAGTTGCTTTTCGCGATGGCCTCGCTCGTCCAACCATACGATGAGTCTGTCAATGTCTTCGGGATCGTCGTAGTAGGCCCATTGCATGGATGTGGTCAGGTGTGTCGAACCCTCCTCCTTCTCTTTGCGCTGTGGGATGGTGAACTTGAACCGCTGCATATCTTGCGACAAGGCAGGCTCCTCTAGACACGGCTGGAGCTCCTCGGCATCTGGCCCTTGTACCCAGATACGACCGTTGGCGTAACCGTACTCTGCGGTCGAGCTGTTGGGCACACCGCCAAACGGCATACCATTGTGCTCGAACCAATAGTACTTGTTGAGGAATCGATCCTTACCAAGCACCTTGCTGCGGTGGACCAGTGTCTCGCGGAGATCGTCATCAAGCTCGTTGATGTTGGCCTCGCACTCCTTAAGTTCGTCTTTCTTGTCATCAACTGCCTTGAGGAGCTTCTCCCACTCCTTCTGCTTTTTGTTCTTCTCAGCTTCGATCTTAGCTTTCTTAGCCTTTTCTTTGCGAGCTTCCTCAGCTGCGGCCTTGCGCTTGTTCTTGGTACGAGTCCTACTCTTTGCAGCGGATGCATCTTCGTCCTCGTTCTCTCCGTCAGCAGTTTCAGCGACGGAATCAGGCACGCTAAGCATTGATACGTCCTCGTTCTCTTTTGCGTCGGAGGGAGAAGCAGGTGTGTTCTCCGGCAACTTGATCTTGCGCTCCAGATCCAGCTTGAACAGCTCATCCGCCCTGCGTTCGAGGTTAGTGTTTAATCGATACCAATCAGGTATTGTCGGCTTACAGTTCTTTGCGCTTCCTCTGAAATTCGATCTTCTCTTTGCGAAGTCGAGTCATTTCGAGGGAAGCAGCATTCAACTGATCACGGAATGCCTCAGTGGTCACAGTCAGACGCAAAGCCTGATCCAGCGCAGCGATGCGCAGATTGACATCCATGTTGCGGTAATTATCCGTAATGCTCTCGATGCTAGGATCTTGGTCGCCCGGTACCAGCACGGCGAGGATCTCATCACAAGTCTCCTTCTGGATAGGGTCAAAGGACAGACGGTAGAGTAGTGCGACCATGATCGCCTGCCAGCCGCCGTTTTGAAAGTTGCGGATCTTCAATTGCTCAATCCAATCAAAGTCAGCAACGAAGTCTGCCGCCTTGTGAATCTCTTTTGGCGGTTCGGGTGTTGGAGTGCGAGGTTTCTCCACAATTTGCTGCACCTCGGACTTCCTTAGACTACTGCGAGTGGTTCGCTTCGGTGGCTCTGGCTCTGGTGTAGGTGTCGACTCCTTACTCGAGACTTCCTCGTCAGAGTCTTCCACCTCAGCCATGTTCGGCAGCGGCGCCTGGAGTTTGCCGTTCTCGTTGATGATCTGCTTCAGTACAGAGCAGTGCACTTCCACGAAGAGCTCGCAGTCCTGCTCCTCCGAAGAGAATCGCATAGCTTCTGCGAAGTCGTCAAAGGTGAAGGAGTCGAGCATGTAGATGGTGTCGTGGACGTTTAAAGTCTCCCAGGCACACAAAAGTGGCCCGAGACTCTTCATGAGGAGACCTGTCTTGTCTTCCTCTGCAGGGGGCTCGACGCCATCTGGCACATCGTCTGAGAAGAATTTCAGTGTAGGTCGCACAGTACTCAAACGAGGCTGCGAGATGTCCAGATCCTCGATAGGATACTTGACTGGCTCGAACGGCTTGGCCAATGGAGCAGGCTGTTGATGCTGCTGCTGCTGCTGCTGCTGTTGCTGCGGTGGGTTCCGGGGAGCGAATTGCTGGTATTGCATGAAGCCATGCTGGAAAGGGAGATTGACTGGCAGCGCGGGGTGATGCAGGATATGTGCAAGGTTCGGCGGCAAGGCATTCTGGGAAACGTTGAGAGAAACGCCATGCGGCAGGTGCTGAGGCGGACCTTGATGTGCAAACTGAGGTGGCGGACCTCCTTGCATATGCTGTGAGAAGCCAGGAAGCTGCGGATGCATGAGGTGAGGTGGATGTTGCCCATGAGGCGGATTGGCAAAGTTGACAAACGAGTGAGGTCCCTGCCCGTGTTGGGACGGTTGCTGCGCTCGGTGTCCATTTGTCTGGGGTGCGTGCCCGTTTGGCAGTTGATGTGGGTGGATTTGTTGAACGGGACTTGCGCCATTCTGACGTGAACCGTTCGTGAGCTTCCTTTGCGCCATCACCATTTCCCGCGTTTTGTTCTCTGGGATCTTAGTGGGAATCTTGTAGCGTTTGGCCAAGTGGTCTTTTGCCATCCAAGGTGCACCAATCCAGGACTCTCTAGACACTGTGCTGCGCAAGAATTGTTTCAGGATCAGTTTCGAGTAGTACTTCCGGTCCCTTTGCAAGTCTGCAGCCTTGTACTTGGTGATAGGTTCGTTGTTGTCGTCCATGGTGATGACGTAAGTGTATGCTCTGTACTGATCGTCCGGTGACCTTGTGAAGGCATTTTGATGCAGCTGACTGTTGTCCGTAATGTCTGTGATCACACCGTAGCGGCGGCCGATCGGACCCTCGACTTCAATGCAGACTCTGTCGCCAACCATGTACTGTTCTTTGAACTCCTGCGAGATATTAGTCATGCCATGGAGGAACAAGTTGCTTGTACAAGACTGACATCATGCACCAAGTTCACTAGAAAACGAAGTCAGCGATAGAAAGGATGAGTAGAGCAGGATCAGCTTACCCAGGTCATCCATCCGCGAAGTCGTCCTGAACTGGACGAAGTGGAGGACACGAGACCTCAAAGCATCAGGGAAGATGCTGTCAATCTCCCTCGACGCCTCCGTCTGCGTTTCCGTTACCTTGATGCCCTCCCAGACCGGCTCGGAGCTCACCTGGCTCTCCATGGCTTCGAAAAAGGTGTAGCCTGAATGCCCGGTGGACTCGCATGTGAAGAGTCTCTGGACAGTGTCAGCACTATGATCCTTTGTATCTGAACCCTCCTCCCGGCGCCTACCTGGTCGTAGAAGTCCAGCCTGTCCCAATGTCAGTAAACCTCTTGACTTGACGTCATTTCTGGATTTTGGCATACCGCCTCAAGTATTTTTCATAGTCGTTGTAGACCTCTCCCGTCTTCTCGATGACCCAGACCTGTCAAGTGATCTTAGCTCCAGTATCCCGAGCGCGGTTCGTGGTGCGCCATACCTCATCGTGATCGGTGATATTCTTCGGGGGAAGGTCGAACTTTACTGGCTTGCGTTTGAAGAGTACCTATACAGGTCAGCAGCTATCCTCCTTGTGGGTCGAACATGCGGTCGTACCATTTTGGTGAAGTTACGAGCTCATGTGAATTCCTGGCGCGCCCTAGCAATCGCGTTGCGACTTTAGGAACTACCGTGTAGCCAGAGTCGCGTCGCGTAGGCTCGGTGGTGTCGATAGAGCTGGATGATATTGTTGCGCGGCCCTCCCAATGTAGATTTGAGGCAATTCGTAGCCTTCAGGCGCGCTTGACTATATCGTCGTAAAAGTTGTCGCAAGCCTCGTAGATCCGAAGTGCGTTCCGAGACGCGTCGCTAGGTTCCGAGAGCGCGTTTCTTCGAGATGTGGGTGAATTTGCGGCGATTGTGGACGCGAAGGTTGAGGCGATCGAGGGGTGAGAGCGGCAGGATGACGAGAAACAATTCAATGGGGGACAGGAAAGCTATAAGGTAGTCGTGCCGGGTAGGTAGTGCTTGGCGGGCCCTTGCCCTTTTTGGCGTGGACCTCCCTCTCAGGACCTCTAACACAGGCCCACCATCTGCACACCGCTGCAACTTCAACACCGGCGTATTCGGTCTTGTTTTGATCGTCTAAACGAGCTGAATCTAGACGCGAAAGCTATTAGTCGCTTGCATCTACTTCATAAGTGATGTTCGTGGACATGTAATGATGTACGTCAAGCCGGAGGCTCATGCTCTTGAGCCACCAAGCAAACCAGTTGACAGATCTGACCCACTTGACCCTGGGCATAGCCTTCCGCTCGCCGACTTGAGTGAAGCACGGCAGAATCGGTTCCCAAACGACTCAGACTGGCCACAGAAGGTTTCTGGCATGCTATCAATAATTATCAAATTCACTGTGAACATTCAGGCACTACTGGAACCACCTCATCGGCCTAGAATACCAACACAACACAAGCATATGCTAAGACGTCCTACCTTGGGCCGGCGCCGATAACATTTGAGGGGACTAATCTCAGAATCGTTCACCTTGGCCATTTTTGAATGTATGCTTGACCTGACTTGAGACGAAAGCACAATCAATATCAAAGGTAGTTCTCACCCCGAGTAGTACACCAGTCAAGCGTTTGTGACGACCAGAGTGGACTTGATTCTGATCAGAAGACAGACGGAACTATGTATCAAAGTATACGACGAGGAACCCCAGCCAGCTGCAGACTACGCCGATAGCGGAGTAGGAGCTGATAAACATAAGAGGAAGGAACTCGAAGCGGGAACCAAAGATGATGCCATGGACTAGAGAGCAATATGCGATCAATGGAATGGACAAAGCAATGTAGAGAATAGAGAAGCGATCAAGCAGGAAGAGGCGGCGTTCAGACGAGCTGTAGATGTGGTCAGTAAACTTTCGACGATGTAGCTGCTTGAACTTACGCAGGTGCAAGTCTGTCAAACGTCGACAAGAACAACACAAGCCAGAAGATTGTGTACACCGTCTTGATGGGAAATTCTGCGGCTGTGAAAAGCAAGGGGAAGAGTGAGACATGACCAGAGACTGCCAAAGGTCGAAATGCCCCGAAGTATCGGCGGTCACGAAGCGCGACTAGGCTAAAAGGAATAATGACAAGCAGGATTGCTTTCTCGTGGACGTGCCAGCCGAAGAGGAAGGAGGCATAGCCGCACAGAGTGACTGCACCGACAAAGGTCTCCCATGTGGGCTTGTACAGCAGGCGTAAGAGAACAGGCTGCAAACCGTTAGTGCTCGTCCACTCTTAAGTTGATGCCAAGCTTACAATCTGAGTGCCCAACGTAAGAAGGAAGCACGTAAGAGGAACGATGTCAGGAAGCACGGCGAACGATGAGTCTCCAACAAGTCCCCGAGTGACACTGTTGACTGCATCCTGGTTCACTGTTAAGCCAAGACGAGGAGCCACTAATAATTTGTCAGCGTACTCAGGAAGCACATCAGACCTGCCTGACGTACAGTAGATGAGCACTCGATCAGTGAATGAGTACATTGCCCAGACGTTTGGGGCCCAATAGGCATGGCAAAGCCCACGCGAAAACGGGAATAGTCGCTTGGAAACCTGCTCAAGTTGGCCCCAAGCAGCGAAGGGACCGAACGCGATAGCAAATACTGCAATGATACCGACTCCCAGCTTGACGCAGTTGAAGAAGCGAATAGTGAAGTACGGGAAGGTCCGGCGCTCACCAAGACAGTAGGCTCGGAGGAGAAACACGAAATAGGCGGGCGCCAAGTAGAGATAGATGTGCTTCAGGCACAAGAGTGCAGCGAACAGGATGCCTGACAGAAGGATGGTCGACTGATTCCGCGCCAGCACCATAGACAGAATGAGCACACCGTAGAGGAAGCCATTGTACTGAAAGTGGATGTGGTCGATGATCAAAAGGCCAGGCGAAAGTAGAATGGATAGTGCGGCTGCGTGTGCAGTGACTTTCGATTTCGAGGTCTTGACGTAGCTGGTCGATTGTTAGCGTGAGCGATGTTGTAGCAAAAGGCGATGGATTACAGATGCAGTGCGTAGACCAGGACTAGCTCAGTAATGATGACTGTAGCCCGCTGGAAGTAGATGGTCTGCCAGCTGTCGTAGTTGAGATCCTTCACATTCAGCAAGGCAGGCTCGACGTATGCAGCAGCCTGAGACATGAGCCACTCAAAGTAGGCAAAGAATGGGGGATAGTCCAGAGTCCATTCTGAAGTTTTCTGAGGACCCAATTAGATTGTTTTCAGGTGCTGCTATGCCATTTGGACATTTGCTCACTTCATAATACCATTCCTTGATGTCCAGTGAGTGCGTCAAGGCCAGCCAGTTGCGGTGAACCTCAAAATCGGTCGACTTGCTGGCAAATATGTGTGAGTATGCACGTCAACAACATAGCCAGATTTTGCAATTGCACGTACTATGCGGGGAACAGTAACACTTTCAGGGCTGTCGCTACGACGGCGCACTGCGCAATCGACGGGTATAGCTCTGACATTGCGACTTTGATTGTTGGTGGACGAGCAACAGGCGAAAAGACACGAGTCGGCTGTCACTCGGAGGTCCAGTTTACGTGCACTGTGCGGCCTCAGCGCCTTCCCGTTTGAGAACACAAAATTTGAAGCGCGATATCTTTCACTACAGCAGCTCGCCTGACCGAGATGCAATGCAGCCTGCAGACATCAAAAATGTCGCTCCAATTACGGCAGGCAAATAGAGCGTGACGTTGCAACACCGCTATCTGCTGTCATCAGCGTCGAAACAACGTGACCACGCTCCTTGACGCGTTCGCGGCTCCCTCACGCTAGGGCACCCTGACGCTCGCGCCGCGGTCCTGAGCTCTGGACCCTTTCGACTGATGAACAAGCCGCCAGAAGCCAAAAGACGCCGGGCCGTGTTCGTTGCTTTTGCAGCTTTCTGGAAAAGTGGCCTGGTGGAGCCTCCTGTTAGTCAGGCACAAGGCCTGCAAGCACCCGCTGCACTGCAGTCAGCCCTGTGAAGGGATCAGCGCCGCAGCTGCGCGACACTTTCAACCCTTAACGTGAGACATGCAGAAACGTCCCTGTAAGCAATGCGCGCCATCCCGCACAGGCATTGGCGACGGTTGGTAGCTCATTCTGTAGGGCTCCGGCAGGTGTTTGCACGATTCGTTGAAAGGTGGTCATGGCATGTGCACGGAATTTCAGCGGGCACGCCTTCCCAAATTGGGGGCTTCATTTGCGCTGCTTCTCCTGTCTCGCAACACGACAAGAGCATTTCTCACCCACCTCTCTTCTTTCTCCCCTCCGCCATCAGGTCGCGTTCTCCTCTGCGGTCCTTTCGCTCATTATCTACGCTTCTGCAGCTCTGAGGCCCTTGGCAAAGCCCGCCTCTTTGCCTCGTTCATTCTTATTGTTCGCTCTTTCAGCATCGGCGACCGCAAAACAAGCCCTAGGCCAGCATCCGCCCGCGAGCACGCAGCCTCTAATCCTGTCCCATTTGTGGTCATTGCTCGCGATCCGCAGCTTATAATCTGCCCTTAATACCGTGCTCCCACCCTCCGCCCGACCTTGCGTTCCTGGTACTGTCGACGTCTGCTTTGACTCGGCATACCGTCAAGCAACCAGCTGTTGGAGTCCTTTGACCTTCGATTCGGCGCGGTCCACCCTGTATTAAGTACCCACTTGCCATAGTGCCTTGGATGTAAGTATTCTCCTTTATCTCGGGCAACAGCCGTCTCAATCAGGACCAGCCGACGGACAGCTGCCAGATTGTCTTGCAAAGCATTGACGCATTAGCTTACGCTTCATCCTCGCGACCACCTTGCAACCGGTTGCACGTTCACCTTCAACCATACATATTTCGCCGTCCGGTCCATCGAGTCCCGGACGCAGTAATACATCGTTCACCACGGCTGTGCTATCTCACAACCCGCGGGACAGCTTCAGTCTGCCACCGCATCTGCTTGGAATGCAACACGAGGGAACATCTTCAACCCCGACTGGACCACGTCTGCAGAACAGCTTTCAAAGGCAAATGAACGGCAACATGAACGGCGGTCACCATGGCTTCTCCCACGGGGCCTTTGCTACCAACCAGCCAGGGTACGCCGACAGGCACCCTGAGAGGTCGAACAACATGTCCATCAACACTGGAAGGCTGAACCCTAGCAACCAAAATGGCGGTGATATGCAGACCCCGGGCACTGGCTACGACATGAACTTTACCCCGTTGTTGCCCTCGCAGCTTCTTCTGGGCAGCCCCTTCCAGCCAGGTTCTCCCTCCGCTTTCGCTTCACCCCAGTTCCAGAGCTTCGGCAACTTCGCTGGTCAGAACCAGGCGCAGCAGAACAACCAGTCTAACCAGATGGGTAGCCCCTTGCAGCAGCCCCTTTCACCCCAGCTGTACCAGAGCCTTGTCTCGCCTACTAGCTTGAACGGACCTGGTTTCTTCAATGGACCTCAGTCGCCCACTGGGTTCGGTGGCTTCGGTGCGCAAGGCCTCGGTGGGTTTGGCTCGTCCATGCCAATTGCTCCCGGCCTGGTTTCTGGTACCAGCAGGACTGTTTACTTGGGTAATATTCCTCCCGAGACATCTGCGGAGGAGATCCTCGGCCACGTAAGAAGTGGTCAGATCGAGTCCGTCAGGCTTCTGCCCGACAAGAACTGCGCGTTCATTTCTTTCTTGGACAGCAGCTCTGCCACCCACTTCCACTCCGACGCAATCTTGAAAAAGTTGTCGATCCGGGGTCAGGACATCAAGATTGGGTGGGGCAAACCTTCGCAGGTGCCAACCTCGGTGGCCCTTGCTGTTCAACAGTCAGGGGCTTCCCGAAACGTCTACCTTGGTAACCTGCCTGAGGATGTCTCTGAGGATGAGCTGCGCGAGGACCTTAACAAGTTCGGCCCCATCGACACCGTCAAGATCGTTCGTGAGAAGGCCATTGGTTTCGTTCACTTCTTGTCGATTGGAAATGCCATCAAGGCTGTTGCTCAGCTCCCACAGGAGCCTAAGTGGCAGGCGCCTCGCCGCGTCTACTACGGCAAGGACCGTTGCGCATACGTCTCAAAGACTCAGCAGCAGAACGCTGCGCAGTACCTCGGTATTGCTCCCGGATACGCTCACGTTCTCAACGGAGCGGATCGTGACATGATCTCCAATGCTCTTGCTCAGCAATCTGTTGCGGCGGCAGCTGTCGCGACCTCCGCAGGAGGTGTCAACAACCTGGGTAACCGTACCGTGTACTTGGGCAACATCCATCCTGAGACCACGATTGAGGAGATCTGCAATGTCGTCCGTGGCGGTCTGCTTCACCACATCAGGTACATTCCTGACAAGCACATCTGCTTCGTGACCTTCATTGATCCCACCTCTGCTGCGTCCTTCTACGCTCTGAGCAACCTGCAGGGTCTCATGATCCACAACCGCCGTCTCAAGATTGGTTGGGGCAAGCACTCGGGCGCCTTGCCGCCCGCTATTGCTCTGGCTGTCAGTGGAGGTGCCTCGCGCAACGTTTACATTGGCAACTTGGACGAGTCATGGACCGAGGACCGCCTCAGGCAAGATTTCTCGGAGTATGGCGAGATTGAGCTCGTCAACACCTTGCGCGAGAAGAGCTGTGCCTTCGTCAACTTCACCAACATTGCAAACGCGATCAAGGCTATTGAAGCTATTCGCGGCCGCGAGGAGTACAAGCGATTCAAGGTTAACTTCGGCAAGGACCGCTGCGGTAACCCTCCTCGCCAGATGAACAACCAGCAGGCTCAGCAACAACAAGCCGGATCTGATGGTCTCCAGTCACCGTCGCCTATCAACGGTCTTCAGCCCAACCGTGGTGTTGGACCTTCCGTCTCGCCCACTGGCTCTGGTGCTCCTGGCTCTGGCGGCAGCACGAATGGCCAGTTCCCTTCCGTGCAGGCACCTGCCCCGGCCAACATCCTGAACACAGGGAACAACAACCCTTTGATGATGTACCTCCAGGCTCAGCAGCAACAGCAACAGCAGCAGGAGGCCAGCCTCCAGCAGCAGCAGAGCCAGCAGCAGCAACAGCAGTCGTACCAGTCGCCCCAGGCTGCTTTCTACGGAGCTGATTTGAATACGCCATCGCAGCCCCACCACTCGCATACTTCGCACAACAGCACGTCAAGTTTTAGCGTCATCAACGGCGCTTCGAACAGCAACAGCTCAGGTCCCACTACAGTCGGTGGTCTCCTGGCTCCTTCGAACCTCAACGCACGTGCACAGCACTCCCGCGCTGTGAGCCTTCCTGTTTTCACCCAGGGCCCTTTCAACCAGCCATTGACCAGCCAAGCTACCCAGCAGAACTCGTTTGGCAGTCTGAGCTCTGGCATTGGCGGCTTTGGTAGCGGTAACGGTGGCTACGGTCTTGCCATCCAGGGCGACAGCGGCCTGAACGGATGGGCTGAGGAGGAGGTTGGTGCCCAGTAAATGCTGGACACATTGCAAAACCGGATTAAGTCAAGCTTTTGAATAATCCTTCATATCTTCTCTTATATCCCCTTTCTTTGCATTTGCCCTAGGGAACGGAAGGCGTCTACATGTATGGATCTGATCCGATCTGATGTCGAGTAAATTGTTGTAATCTGAACGTCGCTTTGTTACATGTCTAATTCGCATTGCCACTCTTTTCATTTTTGTATTTTAGATGCCTGTAGGGATCTTAGAGGGGATGATGTACTAATGGGTATGCGGCAGATGGAAGGATATGGAGAAGCCGTAGTAGGCCAATGATAGCTGTCACTTTTTGCGATCTGTGTCTACGACTTGTGGTTGCATCCTGCTCATGAGGCCTCTTGCATGGATCATCAATGCACAAGGCTGCATCGTCCCTTGCAGGCGTTCACATAGCCCCAGCACCTGTGTGCTTCGCTTGAGCTATACTTCTGCTCAGCAATGAGCGCTTTACCTTGCTACAGCTCAACTGACCTTGTGCCATCCCCTAGCATAGCGGACGAGAGCGTCTGCCCGGTAATTACGAGGTTTGAGGCCCGAAACGGGTGTTCGGTCACCATTCTCGGTCCTGAAAGTTCCCCAGGGCCCTCTTCGTTTTGCCTCGCAGAATCAAGTTTACACCGGCGAGCTGCGGTACTTCACCCTCGGAGTCGAAGAACCTCGCACCACATGCGCACCACGGCATTGGTTGCCTCGCTCTTTACGTGGCTTCCCTCAGGCACCATGAACACTTCTTTTACTTCTCCCCGCCCCAGATCCCGCCCCGCCCTTATCTTGCCCCACAGCTCCCGGATCGTAGTCTGCGCGAACTCGAAATCAACAGGCTCCACCCCATTCCCATTCCCATTTACACCTTCACTCTGCGTGCTCTCGTCCTCCGATCCGCCCGCAGTCAGAGATATGCACACCACCACCCCGGGACTACTCACGCCGCCCCCCTGCCCCTCGCGCAGCGCTCGCACTTCGCCGATGTATATCGTAAACAGCCCCCCGGTATAGCATGCCCCATTCTGCACCGAAAGCGTGTGCCGCGGCGTCCACAGCGCGGCGAGCTGGTGCCGTAACAGCAGCGCGCGGGCGTCTGATTGCGAGGCGGGGATGGATGTCACGCTGCCTGTCTTACTCTGGCTCTGGCTCTGGCTCCCTACGCTCGCCGCGCTCGCCGGTGGAGCAATCAGTATGTAGGCTCGCTGCGGGCTCAGCGCGGTGTGCGTGAGGAAGTGCTGGTATGTGTGGGCGTACTGCGCGGGCGTGTCGGACAAATCGGTGCGTGGTGCGACGTCACGGAAGAGGCGGTATGTGAGTGTCCATGGCGCGGTGCGGGAAAATGTGGGAAAGAGGGTTTCGAGGGAGGATATGAGGATTGAGGCGGTGGTGGAGGAGTCGGCGGGTTGCGCGGTGGGGGTGGGGATGAAGTAGAGCCTGTTGCTGTGTCAGCGGCTTGCTTGATGTGTGCGATTGGAGCAGTTGTAGTTTGAAAGACGTACCCGCTGTACTTCATGGCTGCGACAACGTCCAGAGAAACGTTTGTTTGCTTGTTTAGCCTCAGGCAATGCTCCAGGGCGCTGGATGACGGAGCCGCAAGCTGCCCCTGCTAGCGCGCGCCAGGTCCACGCGTCGACATGCCGAGCAATCCACAATCCACTTGGGGCTGTCTGAGCCTCCAAGGCCCGCTATGGGGGCGTGCCCCTTCTTGCTCTTGTTGATTGCTATTATCGTTTCAATATTTCTCCTTAGGGATCCTAGGACATTCACGCTCTCTTTCGTCATTCCTGTCTTTGCCTCTTCATCCGCTCGTTCCGAACGCTGCTCAATCCGTCATTGCTAGTTTCATCGATTCTCTGAGCATCTCCTGGTTGCTTCTCTATCAGCTGTTTGCTACTCTCCTTGTATTACAGATGGTTTGGACGTTGTAGATCTCTTTCCTGGCCGCTATGAGCCCCCTAATACGACGCATTGGTGTGCTGATCATTGCCACCACTTTACTGTACTTTGCCTTTCGCCAGCTTATTCTCGGTACTGGATTCCCGTTACCGATCGCTACATCTTCGAACCACCTCAAAGGACCTATTAGATGGAAAGACATACCTCCTAGATACACCGCCGCTTCGACAATAGCCCTGCCCACGGGCACACCCACCACGATTCCCCGCATACAGCACGATTTCAAAGTCGAGACACAGCACAATAAGGCAGAAAGACTACACAGGCAGGCTGCTGTTAAGGAGGCCTTCTTGCATTCCTGGAATGGATACAAGAAGCATGCTTGGCTGCAAGATGAAATCACTCCGGTGACAGGAGGCTTCACCAACAGCTTTGGCCAGCGCGGCGCAACACTCGTCGATACTTTGGATACACTGGCTATCATGGGTCTGGATGAGGAGTTCGCAGAGGCCGTGAGGGCTGTGAAAGGGATTGACTTCACCACGAGTGCTATACCCCGTCTGAATGTTTTCGAGACTACGATACGATACCTGGGCGGACTTCTGAGCGCATATGATGTCACAGAAGCAAAGCACCATGTTCTACTCGACAAGGCGATTGAGCTGGGAGACATGTTGTACGCCGCATTCGACACGCCGAACCGCATGCCGATAGGGCGTTGGGACTGGGAAAAGTAAACCTTCCTTGCTTACACTGAGCTCAACTAATACGCCCAGCGCCGCTTTACACAAACACCAAGAAGCCGAAGATCAAGGTCTCAGCGCAGAGCTCGGCTCCCTGACCCTCGAATTCACACGCCTCACCCAACTGACAAACGACCCCAAATACTACGACGCAGTCGCCCGCATCACCGCGCTGCTCTCAAAACACCAAGACCGTACCCAGATCCCCGGTCTCTTCCCCGTCCGCATCAGCCCCGCGCGCGAAGACTTCGCTTCCGACACCCACTTCACCATGGGCGGCATGTCAGACAGTCTATACGAATACCTGCCGAAGCAGCACCTGTTGCTCGCCGGTCTGGACCCGCAGTACAAGAACCTGTACGCGAACGCGATGCGCGAAGCCAAGCAGCACCTATTCTTCCGGCCGCTGAACCCACAAGGCAAGGATATCCTGATGGCGGGCTCCGCGCGCATCAGCGGCGCGACCGGGCGCACGAAACTTGATTCCGTGGGCCAGCATCTCGCGTGCTTCGCGGGCGGTATGGTTGGGCTTGGGGCCAAGATCTGGAATCGCACCGAGGAACTCGATATAGCGAGGCGGCTTGTGGATGGATGTATTTGGGCGTACGATAGCATGCCGACGGGGATCATGCCGGAGCAGTTCACGCTTATTCCGTGCCGGGGGGACGAAGACTGCAAATGGGACACGGAAAAGTGGAACAAGGCCGTTAGTTCTGCGGGCGTGGATGAGTTTGATCGGAACATGGATGCGGCGGATATCATCAAGGAAGACGGATTGCCCCCAGGATTCGCGAGGATCAGTGATAGGAGGTATTTGCTGAGGTATGTGACGAGCGATAGCGAGTCCCGCGACAAGAGTCTTACAGTCTCTTCCCCAGCCGCACTCTGCGTTTAAAACTGACACTCTTCAGACCCGAAGCCATCGAATCAGTCTTCATCCTTTACCGAATAACCGGCGACCCCTCGCTCGCCGACGCTGCGTGGCGCATGTTTACGTCCATCGCCAACGCGACACAGACTGCCATCGCACACTCCGCAATCGCAGACGTCACGCTGCCCATCGAGCATGCGAGCCAGAAACTAGATCAGTGCGAGAGCTTCTGGATGGCGGAGACGCTGAAGTATTTTTACCTTGTTTTTAGCGAACCGGATGTGCTGAGTTTGGATCATTGGGTTTTCAATACTGAGGCGCATTCGTTGAGACGGCCGCTGACGGCGGACGAGACGTGATGTAGGTCGGAGAGAGGTGTATGAGGATATAGAGGAGTTCGGAGTACATGATACTGCGATTGGAGACCAGTTGACTCTCTAGGAGATCCAGATATATGCAGCTTGTCATCGTCTCAATAACGCAACCATGAGTGTCCACTTAACCGTGTCTCTCCTTTGTTCAAACGTCGTACAATTGCAGCGCAAAGCTATTCTCAGCCGCGGAGGTACGCCTATACACGCTGTCTGCACACATCTCGGTCAAAACTCTCGCCGGGCCAGCCACAATCTCGAAATATTTGTTTAATCTCATCATCAGCCTGTTCGCCAAAGTGAACTTCGCCGTTGAAGTATGGGACCTACTGACCTCAGCAGATGCGCAGTGTAAATGTACGATATACTTTTACCAATTCGAGTTGCTCAAACTTGCGAGCCACATCTTCGAAGAACTCGGTGATAAGATAGGTGGTGTAAGGTCTCCACTCTTCGGTGCGCTCCCTCCCGTCCTCATCGATGAATCTCACTGGGTCTTCTAAGTCTTCGACGTCCTGACTCAGTCAGATCTACGCAATTCGAACTTCGAGATCGAAGATCTCTACCTAGGCGAGGTCGGTGAACGTTGTAGGCCCGACCTGAAAGCCACACACGGTCATCGTTCCTCTCTCAGTATCCAGGAATAGGTGATGTCCGTTACGCCCGTGTGTTTGGTCTATCATGACAACATGAGACGGCAGTGTCGTCAAAGAAGGACTTGGATCAAGCTCGACTGTTGTGCCTTGTCCTGCGGAGGAAAAGCTGAAGTCTACCGCCTCGGTAGCTTCGAAGATCTGTATGCTCGACCATTCTTGCGGCCTCTCAAGCTTGAATGTGTCGCATGAGGTCAAGAACCGCATCACTCTTCGTGCTCGAAAAACCTAAATTGTCTGGCCAGGTCCAGCCGCTTGAGGGAGGGTATTGAAGACATCCAAAGGGCATGTACATGCGCTGCAAAGTCTCGTAGAGCTTCGAGATAGCCCTTACCGTTTGGTTGCGATCATAGCCAGGCCAATCTTGTTCCTCGTGGGCGTCGTCGCTGCCGTCTTGTGATTCGATGGACATGGGTGGGGTGTGGTCCTCAGACATGATGAGAATGGACCATAGCCGACTGACACTTGGAACGAGAAGGGAATTCGCTGGTATCCATTATACCATCATGTATAGCTTGCTTCCGTCACCGATCCTGCAGAGTTAGGATGCGTTGTTTGTCTCGGAGTAGGGTGGACGCGCCAGGGGCTAAAAAGTGGGGCTTGAACGCGTCGCGTCCCTACCGTGAGTAACAATGTCATCAAGGCATCTTACATGTCTCTTCACAACCCGTCTGTGCGACATGCCCATGCCGTGCTGCGACCTGGCGCAATTCTGGTTTCTAGGTGCGGACATCATCATTCAAGCGATGCTGGAGTCCTGGCAGTGCTCGGTTCATCACGAACCTCGCAGCATACGGCGGACCACGATGCATCATTGTCATCACTGTGAGCTCGAAGGGTGCGTTTAGATGCTTAAGTGGGGATGTCGTCCACTACGGACAACGAACGGTGTGGTTGCAAGCCGATTCCGTCTACGACACCGGGATATGCTCGCATGGGTCTTCATCAGCAGGAGCGGAAGTCTTCGTATGTCATTATAACGGGAGGACGAGTATGGCAAAGGAATCAAACATACAGACTACTATCATTTTAAGCCTTCATCGACTTCTTGCACCTCATAACCAGTTCCAGTCTGGCCGACATGAAAGCTGCATTGATTTACAGTCTACTGCTGGGGCCCGGCCAGGTCAATTCGGCACTCTCAACTTTGGAAGAACGAGCAAATTTGGGTCGAAGCTCACCATTCGAGGAGGCTGAGACCATTCATGTTCTCAAGGCCAAAGCCAAACCTGCCAAACCAAAGACGACGGAGACGACCAAGAAACCCACAGTGCCTAGTGCAGTGGTGTCAATCGAGACGCCTGCTCCGCCTATCAGCAGCCCAACCTCCCAGAAGCCTCAGACCATCGTCTCGAAAAGCGTATCTGTTCCTTCGCGACCAGCATCATCTACGCTATCGACTATCACTTCGAGTGATGGAGAAGCTTGTGAGCTGGTACCAGACACACCAGCATGGATTGGAGCTCGTGCTCCCATACGGAACTGTAAACCAGACCCGAAACATACCTCGACAATCACTAGCTCTACTTCAGTGATCAAGACACATGTCGAAGTGTGCAAAGCAGCTGTTGCAAGTCAAGCTCGTTACCATTATTACTCCGCCATTCAGAACAATAAGCTCAAGAGTTGGGACGTCTTCACATGCTCGGATGCGCAGAAGCGTCACGACGGCTACGCAACACAGCTCTGGGAAAGTGAACACCCCAAAAATCAGTGGCGCGACTACCTGCCGAGCGCAATGACCCGAGCGGACGGCATTGTCAAGTGTCAGCGAGATGAATACCCCCCAGGCTACTGGATGCCGGCGGACACTATCGCAAACAAAGGTAACAAAAATCCTCAGATCATACGCCGACTACCTGAAGGCGACAACGGAAAAGGCGGCGAGATCTGGACGCGCTTCTGCAGCAAGAACGATGGTGGCAAAGGCAACGGACAGATGAAAGTCAAGAACCGAATGGAGATCCCCAATTCAGACCTACAGAAGCTGCAGTCGAAGAGGGAGCAGGTCAACGGACAAACGACAACGACATACTACGATGCTACATATACTCGCGCTGTGTTCTCGATGAGCTTCGATTGGGGCGGTAAGCCTGCACCCGGTCCCTCCAACGACTGGTATCTCTATGACAATCCATGCTGGCCCGAGGCAATTGCGTTCGACGACCCGGGATACGTACTTGCCACGGATGACAATTGGTACGCGACTGCTGGATCTCCGCAGCAGAAAGATGAGCGTGAAGTCCAAAAAGCACTCTACAAAGATACTCCGCCTGCAAACTACTTCAAGAAAGCCATTAAGCCCAAGCGTCGCCGTGCAGGTAACAGCTACGCGCCGCGTGGTGTAGGCGTAAGTGGTGACGATTCAGTGCTGGAATCCAACAATACAGCGTCATATACTAGTGAGGCTGGCTACGAGATCATTGATTGCACTACCAGCGACTGTCAAGAGGAGCGGAAGTGGTTGCGGGATGTGGAGATCATTGCCGTCATCCCTGCGTTTGTTGAGCGACAGGAGCTCCCCTTCACAAACGTCGATGCTGTGCCTACGTATGCGGTAGGGGCAGATATGCTCTTGCCCAGCAAGCGAAGTGAGGTAAGTGCTGAGCTGGCGACAGCCACCGCCTGCCTTTAGTATGAAGCTGCTGGAATGTGCGCTCCCTTAGCAGAACGTAGAAGAAGACTTTGTACCGTTTATGTTCTGTTTCCAGTATCGACCGGAGGCGATTGGATTCCCATGCCGCCAAATGACAAGATGGCTGCAACGTAGATCGCTGTCCCAGTTCAGACCCAAAGTAGAGATACATCACTCCTCCCATTTTTCGCTGTAGCCAGCAAAATGACCATCGCCAGGCTTTGGTTGGGCACATTAAGGAATCGCACTGGCACGTCGCTTGTTGCTGAAATGCCAGATCGAGGAGTCTGATGTGTGACGTTCAAAGTTCTGATCGAAGAGGGTAGGAGACGGAATGAAACATCGGGTCAGGAAACACCTGAGTACCAGCATCTTTCCCGTCCATTGGCCGAGTCGAATCCGTTGACTGATGTGCGTGAGTCCAGACTGCCTCGATTTATTTTGACATGTAGTTTCCAACGAAAAAGCATACATCTACGCATCAAATTTATGAACACGCCCCAGCGCATCAGCCAGAACTACGCCACACCCTCACCACCCGGTTCACCCACCTCCACCTCCACAATCTCCCACCAGTCCTTCTCAAACCGATCCTGCGCATGCGTCCGCGCCCACGTCGTCTCTATAACCGCACCAGCCGTCTGATGCACCTCAGGCGCCCACGAAACATCCACTCTGCCCTTCTCTATACACTTATCCGCCAGATACCCCAGCACCCTGTCCTGCGCCGCATCTCTGGCCTCGGCGTACTGAAGAAAGAGACCTGCGTGCTCGACTGTCGTGACGGTGGGCTTCTTGAAGCCGACGGACAGGGTGAGTGTGGTGTCGGGCTGCGGCGGTAGAGAGGGGAGGGAGGACACGATGGAGGTCCAGTGCAGGTCGAGACGCCGCGTGGACGAGGGCGAGGGCTGGTGGATGGTAAGCAGGGCTTTGAGGACATGCGGGCGCGCAAGTGGAGGAAGAGGTAGACGGTGGGCATAGTCGTGGACGAGGTGAGGAAGTGAGGATGGCTTGTGTGTAAAGTAAGACGCAAGTCGTGTCACGTGGAGCCGTTACGAATGTGCGTGAGCAGTGGAGCAAGCATCTTCGATTGCTTTGAGCGGTAGCAAGCGTTGGGCACAAGGCCTTGTTGAGCTATTTTGTATGTCCTCACACTCAATCTGAGCCTACAGTGCGCAGACCATGCCGACAGCGTATATCTTTGCGCGTCTGCGCAGCTCTACTGATACGATGCCATCACTGGCCGTTCTTCAGCACTCTGACTCTAAAGAAGGGAGGAAATGAGCGCGACTCAGTGACCTCTTCCCACAAGAACCGCACCGCCTAGTGCAGGTAGAGATAGGCCTTGACGCTCATTGGATGCTACACCAAGACACCAAGATATCCTGGGATCGAGGGCAGGCGGAGCAGCGTTTACGTGAAAGCGCTGATAAATGGTCGTCATGGAGCGGAGGATCCGAGCAAGCCGCACGACTGACTTGGGTGAACGAAGTCCAAGAAGGATGCATGGTTCTGGCGAAGACCACAGGCAAGGGTGCGGAGACGAGAAGGTGGTGGGTAGCACTCGAAGCGCATGTACCTCATGCTGAAGGGACGTGGGTCCCAGGGCTCTGATGGCGAAGGTGAATGGACTAGGCGGTGGCGTCTCTCATATAGCCTGCGCAGCGAAGAAGCTCATGAAACTGCCCACTGTCAAGCCACCCACAAGACATAGTGACGTGAAGCCACCTGCGGCCTCCGCCTCTTCATTGTCGACCCACTCGACGAAACCCATCATGCAGCTGCTGCCCAGGTACCCATTCGTGACGCCAAAGAGCAACTGCACGACGACGAGATAGAAGAAGTCGGAGCTTACAGCCGCGCCTTTGCCACCAACGTTGCACATGAGATACAATGGGATGAACACGACTCTTGCAACAGACAACAGGAAGAGAACTTTTGGATGGGTTGTGAGACGTATAGCCGGTATAGCAGGGCCCACGCGACCAAGCAAGTCACCGACATTCCAGAACAGGAAGCCTAAGGGAATGAAGGTTGCTGGTTTGAAGAGGCGAGGAGCTGCGTCGGGATCTCGCACGCTGAGAATCCTCTGCGTAAAGACAGGGAAGAACATGGTAATGACGAAGGTCAAGAACACTGCGCTGGCTATCCAAGTGAGTTTCCGGAAGAGGCGGGTGAGCGGGATGCTCTTGCGCTCAGTGGATGCAGCATCGACTTCGTCCAAGCGGACTCGCGAGCTGTGCTGACGTTGGAGATAGATGAAGGCGACTAATGCGAAAGCAGAGATGATCGTGGCCGTGAGGAAGTAGGCAAAGGCGGACGTGCTGGACTGCTGCGGCGTGCCATCGACATGCTCCTTCCTGGGCGGCACAGACAGGACGGAGACGATCTGCGCAATGCAGGGCAGCACTCCAGCGATGCCCTGGCCTGTCATGATGCCCTGTGTATACTCCTCACGGCCAAAGCTAGCAACATAGGCGAAGACGCCGTTCTGACACAGTCCTGCTGCCAGACTAGCACTGAGCACCATGACCATCAAGAAGGCGAAGTAGACTCCAGCGGTAACACCGAGGAACAGCTTCGTAGACAGCGCCAGCAAGGTGAAGACGACGATGTTCAAGACCAGAGAGGTCGCAATACGGTGCGGATAGTTGGCTCGTGCCTGGAGCTTGGTCAAGACGATCATGGAGCCGAGGTTGCCGACGGTCGACACCGACATGATGGCTGACTGGAAATTGCGGAGGAGGTTGTCGTTGCGCTCGAAGCGCCGCTGAAAGTACGGGTTGGCAGCAAGGAACATGTTCCTGTAGTAGTCAGTAGGAGTACGTGGATGCAAGTAGTATATCGTCCTACCAGGCCCATAGCATGGCAACGCCGAGCAGCAGGAAGACGGAGTAGGCAGTCCAAGAGAAGGGCGCCTCGGAGCCCTCGATGCGCTCCCCATCTGGACGCTCAGAGCCGCCCTCGAGAGGCTCGTATGAAGCTTCGCGCTCCGTCTCGCGCTCGAAAATACCGCGAATGCGTTTCATCGACATATTGGTGGTGGAGGTGTCGTATCTCAGAGTGAGGCGGAGCTCGGGGGGATTGGTGGTGATAAGGAGCGCACGTCTTCAGGGACAGCTTGGCATGGGGTGTTGGTAGCTTAGATAGGCAGACATATTTCAGACGACCTTCGAGTCCATCGTGGACAAGGCGCAGGTGACTTGTCGGGTGTACCATCTGATCTACCGCGTCCATCGCGCGTACCTGCCTGGCTTGGCGCACTAATGGATGTGAATTGACATCACCGAGCGATCCCCCGCGGGCAAGCCCCTCCCCAACTTTTTGGCAAACAAAACAACAACGACACGCGACACCAGCAATCGCTTATTCTTGCATTTCTTCATACTGTCAAGATGTCAAAAGCTCCACAGACGCTATCTGTCAAGCGCAAACGCACCGAAGCGCCCGTCGATTCCCTCATCTTCGACAACACCGTCAAGAGACAGAGGAGCGAGGCCGACATTTTCTTCAGACGCCTCACCAAGCCTGGCGACGCACCTCAATGCGAAGCCTCGACACCCACAGCCGAACGACGCTTCCACCTCGACCCCGTCTCCCGCGCCCGGTCAAAGCACGTATTCATCGAGCGCCGCGCAGCCACCGAGCCCAGCACACCCTTCAATGAGCGCGCTGCCCCAGTCCAAGAACCTGCACAGCCAGAGACACCGCGCCCAAGAAAGCGACCCGGCACACGCGCAGCCTCGACCGTCGTCCCTTCCAAGCATACTACACAGACATCACACCGCACGCAGCCCTCAGAACACGATGTTCGCGAGCTCGAGGCCCTCAGCCACAGACTCGAGTCTGAAGAGACCCATCCACAAACCTCGCCCTCGAAATACAAACCTAAAGCACCAGCTCGCCGTTTCGCCGAGCGCGAACCTGAGAAAGCAGCCGCCCTCGCTGCACGAGATGGTGACGGCGACGCAATGGACGTCGACACCGACGAGTACGTTATCGACACCTACGTCCGCGAAATCTTGCTCCCAGACGAATCCGGCAAGTTGCCTACCGCGCAAGGCACAGTTGGGTATCTGGTACTCGCCGAAGAAGATGAAGGGTGGTGGGTCGGCAGTGACGAGTCAGACAAGGAGTTCGACACAGACGATGACGACTCGAACGCTGAGGAATACTACGCAAACGACTACCCCGAAGACGAGCTGAGTGAGGACGACGAGTTCGACCGCGATCCGTACAAGAGGAAGCACAGACACGGCAGTGACGACGAGGAGTTCGACGCAAACGATAGCGGAGACGATGTCATTGGTAGCGACGAGGACGAGGATGATCTGCACTATAAGATGACGGTGCCTAAGGCAAAAAGGACAGGGTATTGGGGCATGACCGGGCAGTGAGCATGGGTATGAGGCGTAGGAGCACGACATTTGTTGAACGAAGAATATACCCAGTTTGAGAGCGTTTGCAAGAGGCTCTGAAGACTCAAGCCACACTGTTACACAAGTGGCAGGCGAACATCAAGGACGAACAAATTCAACTGCCATTCCTCTCACGTTACCAAAAAAGACCCGATCGTAGTATTCAGAGGCCCTATGGACCTGCACACCATTTATTGCAAGGACTCTACACGCGGCTTCAGACAAGTTCGCATTCCAGATGCTGCTTGCTCCTACTAAATAGCATCTCTCTTTCGTAGCGTGTTCGAGCCACAGTGGACCTCACCAGCACCGAAATGATCGCTCAAAGAAGTCACCCACGTACCCAACCGTCGTGCCAGCTCTTGCGTCTTTGCCTCCACCCACATCAATACGACTTCACTACTTACTTGACCACAACCCTAACTCCACTCCTCCCCTCTGCACCCCCGGCAGCGTCAAATCATGCACCATATCCACATCCCTGCGATCACACTCAAACAGCTCAAACTCGAAGCGCCGGACGATGCTGGACAACGCGATGTTCAGTTCTGCCTTGGCCAGATTGATGCCCACGCACTGCCGCGCGCCGCGGCCGAAAGACATCAGGAAGCGCTCTAGACTCCTTCCATCTGGCGTCTTGCCTTCAAAGTGTCCGTCGGGGGAGAGCCAGCGTTCGGGCATGAAGGAATTACTGTTGGGGAAGATGGATTCATCGAGGTGTGTGGAAGGCGCATCCATGCCCACTGGCGTGAACGCAGGAATCACCCAGTCCTTGTACCTCAACGGCTCATGCGCGAGTCTCGCGTTGCGGCACGAGAGCCCGTGGCTGATCCGCAGGCCTTCGTGTATAACGGCGCTGAGGTACGGCAGCGCCTCCAGCGCAGGCAGATCCGGAACCGAAGGTGGCCCCTGGTCGGGGGAGTCTGGGATAGCACCCAGGAGCTCTGTTTTGAGGCGTTAATAGAGGGAGGGCGTGGAGAGCAGATGGAACAAAGTTGTGTTGAGGGTGTTGGCTGTTGTATCGAGGGTGGCGCCGATGATGAGTACGGATCCCTGCGTCAGGCGACCCAGGCTCTTTTCGTGTGCGGGAAGGTTACTATCATACAGGTCGTCGAAGATGGTCTTCCGGTAGCCTTCGTCTACTACCAATCCGGCTTTCTCTCTGTCCTTGCGCTCGAAGACTTCCGTCACGCGCTTGATGTTCAGATTACGAAACTTAAAAATCGCACCGTACTCTGGGTTCAATTTCCCGAGCCAGTGTTGCAGTGCAGTCGCAAGCGAATACAGCCACGGTAAATGCTTTGCATAAACCCCCAGCATCGCACTCTTCTTAACAGCCTGTGTGTAGAGGGGCGCGAAATCCGGGTCGTGAAGGCACTTCTGCTGAACGCCCATAGAGTACTCGATGATGATGTCTGCGGTCAGACAGGAGAAGGCCTCAAGTGTTGGCAGTGGCTGGCCGGAGGCTTTGTACTCGTTGAATTGCGTGCACAGCTTTGACACATGGCGACGTATTAGGTCCTGCAGGCCGAGGACGCGCTGCTTGGAGAAGAAGGGTGCGATGGCTGCGCGGCGGAGTCGGTGGTGCGTGTGTGATACGGTCGAGAAGGAGGCTTCGTTGAGCCCGAAGGCGCGCGTCATGTATGCGTGTTTGTCGCGTGGGGCGGAGCGGGAGTACAAGATTTCGATGAAGTCGGGATCGGAGACGTGGAGTTCGAAGGGGCTGATGCGGACCATGGGCCCTGGAATTGGGTTGGTACTGATCTTTGAGTCGAGTAGGATAGGCAATGGTTTGGAAGAGGAGCTCGATTGACGTACCGTATCTTTCGTGCATCTTCCGGACTTCGAGGTAGTATTTACCCCATTTAAATACGTCGTAGTAGATTTCATACCACAAAGTCACAGCGGCGAGCTTGGGGCCTGGGAACTTTGATAGTGGACTGAAGTACAATTGATAGGTTGTATTGGCAATAAGGTATAAGACAAGCAACGAGAGTGCTGCGAGGAACAGGTTTTGATAGACAATATTAGCAAATCTGGCGAAGAGAGTTTCTGGCAAAGACATCTTGCTGGAAGTTCTGACAAGATGACGTGAAGCAGGAGGACAGTAGCATGTACTGAGCACGAATCAACATGGGACAAGGCTGACGTCGAGACAAGGCTGAGCTTTATACAAACCTTGGAGGGGCACTTGCAGGTGGACCCTCCCATGGTGCAACCGCCAGCTTACCATACTCATGTATTGTAGGACCGATAGAAGGCTGCGAGATGCATCCTATCCTAGTGTGCGCGGATTTCCGTGCGACGAGAGGTTGTCCTGCAGTGGACGACATGGCTCATGTACTATTGTACAGGCGCTGACTACAGGGGCTCTGAGAAGCAGCACTGGTGGATTTGTGCAAAGACATGCTGGCAGATCCCTGAAATCACTGTTCTGATTGGGGAGCAGATCAATTGTGAAGTGAACAAGGCTGAGCTTTATACACCCATCGCGGGGTACATGCGAATACGCTCCCTGTCGCATCTGTTGTGTAACCATTAGCTTACGATGCGCAATGGTGATAGGTAGGGCCAAAATCCGGTAGGCTCTATACTCTTATTTCGAAATAGGGGCTCACATTTCCGACCAGATTCCCAACAGCCGCTTGTCCCTATCATGCGCACGGCCAGAGTTTCCCACTCTAATCCACCAAGTCAATCGCCCCGAGATCCTCCGTGAGATTCTCCATCTCGTCAGAGATAAAGGCCCTCCTGAAAACCTGGATGGTGAAGTGCGTCTCAACCTCATTCATACCGAACCAGTGAGGCATGTCTGCTTCGTCGTGAACGACAATCAGTTGGCACTCCTTTTCCACAGCCAGATCGCAGCTTCGGTGCGCCAGCGCTGCTGCATGTTCGCATGCTTCCTCATACGTGAACCTCGAAACCATGTCGCATTCGACTGGGGATCGCAGTGCCCCGATATGATCGGGCCATGACAACAAAGTTACAACCCAGCCAAGATCTTCGTGGTCTGACTGCAGATGTTCTGGTACTCGCAGGGGATGGGTCGAAACTTCATGAAACTCCGAGCCATTAGTGAATGTGCAAGGTAATGCGCTGTCGTCAGTTACATCATTCAGGTACATCCGTGCGCCTTGTTGTGCAGCAGACAGGTCGGGATAGACGTCCGAAACCCAGCCGCCAACGTCGGCGCCCGCTGGACAGAAGGATCGACGAACGACATATAGTTGCTCTGCCGTGTCGTACTAGTCCAGTGATCAATCGTCTGTTTCTAGCAGATTGCCCCCAAAGTTCCCTTTTCGACGATCGTTTGGAAGACAGGGAGGTTTTCTGGATTTCATGTTGCAAACTGCGGCCCTTGTTCGCAACAGTCACCTGCGATGGAGAAAGACGTAGAAGATTGGGGGTTCAGGACCTTGAAAGTGTAGACTCGCAGTTCGTTTGCGAGCACTGCGCTCATATCCTGACATCTCCAAGGCGAAGTTTGTCAGCCCAGTTCGGCCTATACTTGCTCTTCATGTGTGCCATGAGGTCGGCCAGCGAAGCGTTGAGAGCCGCAGAGCTTGGCCACTTCCAAGATGATAGTTCGAGAACGTGGACCGTGTTGGAGTAGAGCTGGATGACGTTGGCTTCGTAGATCTCAGGCATGTTCTGGATGATGATAGTGCCAGCACGGTATACCCAGTGGGGTGTGAGGAAAGTGTATGTGCCGCCTAGGCTTACAACAGCCTCAAGCACGTACCTGAAGAAGTATGTGGTCAGCGAAAAATTGATTCGGTAACCAAAGCGAGCCGATGTAACGAGTCGACAAAACCTACCATGCACTACCCCAGCTTGGGTCCAGAAGTAGGACTGTTGAGTGTAAAGCGATGCGGATGACAGGAAGTAGCTCAGCTTTCTCGTCTAAGCGCGGCAACAGTTTCTTCATGTTGGCTTTTGTTTTTGCGTCGCCATTGCGGAAACGATGCTGCAAGCGAAACAGCGAACACATGTATTCAGCTGGTCTGTTCTTGTCGAAGCACAACTCCCAGTCCTATAAGTGTTAGATCAGAATCCGAAAGCTTCATATCGGGACTTACCGGTTCCGGGAATGTTGCTGGTCGATCCAAAGTTGACGCAATCTCGTTCTCTATACTGAAGATAGTCATATGCATGTTGCGCAACATCTCCGTGTCACTTGACGTTGACCCTTCCTGCTCCGCCGTCGCCTCGAGACTGTACGCCATGCGTGCAGCCAGAGCTATCTGCTGACCGATGTTACCTGCTTTTGGATCGAACAAGCTGTTGATGGCCATCAACAACACCGCTCGAAGCGTGTCTATGGTAGGCTCGAGTGTTGCAGCTTCGACGTGGTCCATTGCTTTGTCGTAGAACTTGCTGGCGAGATTGCGGTACTTCAAGCAGTTTGCTTGATAGTGCGCCTGTTTCCCGGATGACTGCCACAGGTTCCGAGCATCCTGCCGCTTTGCACTGTTGGGGATGACGTGGCAGGCAATGGAATATATCATGTTCAACGAGAAAGTGTCGATCGGCGCCAGGTCCGATGGAACATCTAGACCAAGGTATCTTTGTGAAAGATCGACGATAGGATATACTGGCTGCCTGCAAGAGTCAATGTCTGATCTGCGGGCAGCAGGGTATACGCGCCAAGGGGGGCTCGTACATGCACTCTAGATACTCTTCAACAAGCTCGTAAAGCTTTTGTGGTGAGGCCTTCCACTCTGTAACGAAGTCGTCGTCCTCTGCATCGAAGGGAGAGCGGACATATGTCGATTGCAATCTTGGAGACTTCAGAAGGCATGATTCCGAGCCAAGATATCGATAGCTGTCTACAGCATATGCAAAGTGGTGTTCATACTGAGGTGTGGGTCCGGGCAACAATGGTTCCGGTTTAGTGGTTGTGACCAAGCTCGTTCCAGTTTGATTGTCCACAGACGCCGCAGGCGACGACGAGCTATTTCGTGCTTCAAGCCTTCGCACGTGATCAACCAATTCGTAGATGTAACTGCACACAGTGAGAACGGGTCCCACTATTTGACGTTGACTGATCATACCTGCGAGGAACCAGCGTGCCGCGACCATGATCATGATAAACACACTCGACGCCGGCTTTGGTACATTGTCTGTTGACGTCAGCCTAAGCGACCAGCCGTCGGGATGGAGTGGTCGTGACCGGCATTTCGGGAGGAGTGTGTCGCAGCCACGGCGGCATTCCCGACAGCGCTTGCATGCAGGCAAGCCCTGTTGCGAACATCAGTTGAACAGTCAGGCCTCAACGTTAATCGAAAATACCTGGATCACAGCGTCCAAGTCTACTCCAGGTGCGTTGCTGCTGCTTGTGCTGGAAGCCATTTCGACGATGCAGGTGGCGAAGGATCAGGGCCTTGCGGAGACACAGGTGCTCAGATATGTCGCCATATCACAGATCCAGATGCAAAGGACGCTAGCGGCCTCGACGCGCGATGAGCTGGGAAAGTGACGGACTGGGATCACAGTGATGCGAGGGAATGAGCGGAAGTCTTATCACGGTAAGCGCCGCCCAAATGGAGAAGAGATTGCCGCCGCGGGTTGTCGGGCACCCTCACTTGCGTGTGCACATGCTGCATGGGTACTTGCATATACAGTGGAAACTGCTGCATTCTTGGGACGTAAGGATAGACATTGATTCCGGGCTATCAAGCAGAGATGCAAAGACACGTCCACGGACACGTACAAAGGTTGCCATTGTATGAGCGCGCTAGCCATCTGAAAGTCCGCGGGGAGTGCCCCAAACCATGACTTGGCTGACCCACATCGCCTGCGCTTTGATCTTGAGTTCTCACATCATCACAACCATCTTAACGGGCTTCATCACGCTATGAGCTTTGCGACGTCTCATTGTAGACGCGTAGCGCCCACGTTGCACGATGCAAAAAAATAAAGTGCGTCGTCGTGTTCTCGCTTGCGCGAGGTGCAGGAAGAGGAAGCTTTCGGTGCCTACCCACAATGTCTCACCCTGCGGCTATTATCATACTGACATTGTCGTAGTGCGATTTCAAAGTTCCTGACTGCACACGATGTGTGGACGCAGGCGTGAGATGTGTTGGCTTTGACTCCTCAACCGCGTCGACCTTGCCGTACAGGAGTATAGCTGATCACCTGGAAGCTCACATCACGAGGCTGGAGGGTGCTCAGAGCTCTCCTTCTGTAAGACGCTTTGGCCAACTGTCGCCAGCTGCTTCACTTGTCTCTGAAGCGCACCCTAGCCAAAATGGTGTTGAAAAATGCGCGTTCGCTGACAGCCTTGTCAATCAGGCTATGGAGGACATCACACCCCCTTTTCTGGGTGTTTCCAAAGCCAGACCCATACTGCAGTGTGTTGTTAAAGGCACTCAGCTGCCATCAAGAAAGGGGCCAGTTGGTTCCTACGCCGACCTTGACGAAAACCACCCCAAGTCGATCATCAATCCTCCCACGATCAGCTTGTTCCGAGATCTGATCGCAGACGAGAACGGGGCCAAGATTTTGTTCGAAAACTACCTCGAGCGCGTCATCACTCAGTATCCCATCTACCATAGGACGGATGTCACTACTGCATTCAACTCCATTTACAAGCAGAGGTCGACAAAATCTGCCGAGGACTCAATACGTCAGCAATACATCGTATGCATGATCATGGCAATCTCGCTGAGTACGCATGCTCGGAAGAACGTGGTCAAGGCCAACCAACAAGCATTCCAACTCGTCAGATGCGCCATGCAGTGGATACCTAAGGTCGCAACGAACGACATTGCTGGTCTTCAGGCCATACTCCTTCTCACACAGTACATCTTTCTCAACCCCAGCATGGCGGATCTGTGGCTGCTGACTGGTCTGATAAGCCAGTCTGTCATAGACCTGGGTCTCCATCAAGAACTGCCAAACGATGCGAAGATCTCCGATTACGACCGCGACATGAGGCGGCGCTTGTTCTGGTGCGCTTGGGAGATGGAGGTCGGCGTGTGCTCCATTTTCTTGTTTCCAACGAGCTTGCCCGTCAAGGACATTCAAGTTCAGTTCCCATTGGAGATCGATGACACAGCGATCACGCAGCACGGAACTGTACCTGAGGGACGGGTGTCCAAATTCACACAGCGAATCATCTGCACTTTCCGGCTCATCGAAGCTGAGTTTGTCTCGGTCATGTGGCATAACGAGCCAGTACCGGATGAGTTCGATTCTATGGAGTCTTGGGGACAAAGCTGCATCGACCGCATACACCATTGGCAAAACGAGATCTACGCAGCGGCGCGTGCGAACCAAGATCCCGGGCTGCACGCTAGGTGGGAAGAGATGATGTTGTACTCTGACATCGTTGTGCCCTACGTCTACTTCATGTTGAACCGGCCGTCAAAACGTCTTCCAACACCCACGACAGCGCAAAGGATGATCGCTTTGAAGAATGCTGTGCAAATTGCCGCAGGCTACTACAGGCAGTCAGAGGCCGCTCCGGGCAGGATCAAGTACGTGTTCCATCCCTGCCATCACGTCTTCCACTGCGCTATCGTTTTTCTCGAAGGCCTACAGTGTTGCAAGCAAGAGGTCCTGATAACATACTCATGGGAGCATGTCGAGGAATCGATGAACGTTTTCGCCGAATGCTTCCGCTCGATTCGCGAACGCTGGGCCGCTGCCACGCGTTGTCTTGAAGAGTATGAAAGATCCTTGGCTCCAGTCAAGAAGGAGTACATTGATCTGTACGCCTCAAAAGCTAGTATCAACGCTTTGGTCGTGCCGCAGGTCGTTGCCCCAATGACATGTGCTCCCGTCATGCAAGACGGCTTATGCCACGCCGCGACCGAACCTGCAGGCGGATTATCGCATTGGAATCTATTCAATCCGAAAGCGACGTCCGAACCGATTGAGCCGATCAATGCATATACGTATACAACCACACCCCGAGACTGGAATGCTGAGTTCCATCTGTACCCTAGCATCGAGCATATGCACGAGACAGATTCGCATTGAGCGACTCCGCACGCCCCCTACGATCCTACGCTGAGCGACATAATGTCGCTGTGTCTGGACCGCTCGAACTTGAGATTTCCTAGTGTCCCCGCTCGTGGTCTTCAAACCAAGCGCAAAGGTGCATGAGCATCGATCAAGCGACGCGATAGGCCGCGCACAACAACAGCGAAATGCTCAATCTCGGTCGTCGCTCCACCGGCTACGTCAATTTGCTAGTCTCATCAGTGGAACCTGGGGCCCGGTCGCTTGAGGATACATTAGAAGCCAAGGCCTTTTCCACCGGGTTGGTCACTGCCAGCTGAGAGACCGAGCTCATGAGGAACTACCCATGCTTGGATATCCTCCCGGGTCTGCATACGCACGATTCTAGTTCATGCAGAGAAATTGGGCAAAGTGCACGTCGCACGCGGCATCCGCCCAAAGATTGAGCATCGGATGCGCGACGGAGATGCCGCGGAAGCCGGGAGGAGGATCCGCAGCAACAGCTGTCTTGCGGTAAACACTGCTACTGGTACACGTTTCCACGCGACAATTGTTAACGCCCCCTCATGCATGAGGAAGCGAGAGCACCCCCGGACGGCATGAGCGGAAACACCCGAGATCATGCATCTTGTACAGGGGTGTGAGAAGAGAACAGATTGCTGCACGTCAACACGGCATCCTGAACTATCGTCAAGTGGGGCTCATAGTATATGGCTTGTGACTTGCCTGAGCGCATGCGCACTGAGAGCTCGGCACATGACTTGAAATTCAATACTAAGAGTTTAACAGGGCCATACGTCCCGGACCCACTTGAACGACCTTCAATGAACAGATTGCCTATAATTGCAGCTCCACAGTCTCCTCCACCTCGGTCGGTCTACCCAGCCTGACAACCGCCTTTTTGCTCTTCAGATCCATGACAATGTTGAAAAGCGTCGCACTTCCTGTCTCCTTCGTCTCCGTCCTGCAGACTGACCCTGGCGAGTTCTGTTCATCTTCGAACAGCTTGCTCACTGCTTCCCAGCTAGGTTCAGCGCCGAGTGAGCCCGCGTTAGTTGTCATCGTATGCAACCGTGTCAATGAGTCTTTCAGCCAAACGGTATCTGTCTCGCCAGGATGCTCTTTCAGCAAATGGTTGGAATGTACGACACGCCCTGCGGTATCTGGCTCGCAGTGTGCGAACGTCGACTTCGTGAACTCCAAGCCTAGGGACGTGCTTGGGTCGCCGAGCAGGATATGAGCAGAGGATGCCATACCATAACCCACCAACGTTTGCACAGCATCTGCAACAGAGTTACTCTCGAGCGCCATGCGAAGGCCGAAGTGCGCTGGCAAGCGTGTTGAATCGGCTCCGTGTACCCTAATTGCATTGAACAAAGTCCCCACGCCTGCGCTATTGAAGCCGATCTTGCCTATGATACCAGCTTCCGTGACTTGGACAATTGTAGGCTTATGTGCCTGCGTTATCTTCGTGATGATGAGATTCTGCTTCTGCTCTGTCATCCACTGGTACAAATCAGTATCAGGTTGCAGGATGGGTGGTGACTGTCTACTCACATCCCAATTCTGTCCATGCCATGATCTCTTCTCGGTCTGCCACGATAGTGCCGTGCAGCCATCGCTGAACAATCCGAAGTTGATCTCAGTCCGCACATTGATGGCTATGATGTCCAGCAACTGCGTTCCAGCGCCATCCGCTATGCCCTGTATCTCTTCGTGGTACGCTGGCCATTTCGACTTCGCCTGTTGCTCGAACTTTGACGCATGCTGCAGGACTTGCGGCCATTCTATCTTGCAGTTCTTTAGGAACAACTTCGCATAGAAAGCTATACAGCGTTCAATCTGGCTCTGAGCCGCTCGACCGTGCTGAAAGCCAATCTGCAACACGTGTAAGTGTCTCTGGGAAAGAACGATGCTAAGAGCAGCGATGACGTCACTTCTTACCTCGTATGGCGTTCCTTTGCATTCAACGAACAACATTTCGAAGACGCGTCGACTGTATTAGATCTATAATGCCGCCCAGACGCAGCGATCTTTACATATCATCTCATTGCTTACGGACACGGCTTGCCTTATCAGGAGCCTCGGATGGCTACTGCCCCTCACCAGCGCTCACATCCGTTCCATCGCCCCCGCCTTATCGCCTTGCTCCACCCACACAACAGCAAGAGCAAGACTAAAGATGACGCTATTGCGCAGCGCATTGCTCAGATTGGATGCCGAATTAATAAGCTTACTTTGATAGTCATCAGCGGCTTCCCGTTCTGTAAGGTTTGAGTGAACGGTGCATTTGCCGACGCATCGAGGAGTGGGATTGTATGATGTCGCTTCAATGTCTGCGAACGATATGAGGCCTCAATCTCGATAGAGAGCCTGATCTGTTCCCCAAAGCTCTACGTAAGAGCATCACTACTACATATCGATAGTGAGCACAACAACCTCGAAATGCCAAAACGAGTCCTGTGTTCGTATGGTATCGACATCGATGCCGTGAGTGGCTGGTATGCAACCCTGTTCTACCTCAACTTTCGTGTGAATAATCAAGAGCAGGCTCAACACTAAGACTGGTGCACCGGCCAATCCTACAGACATATCACGTGGCATCTTTGGTGCGACTGTAGGCATCGACCGTCTTTTGAAGCTATGGGACAAGTACAACATCAAAGCAGTGAGTTGGGGACTGTTTGTGCATATCCTCCGATCTGACCTGGGATCAGACTTGGTTCACACCAGCGCACTCCGTCGAGTCGTTCCCCAAGCAGATCCGCAAGATCGTTGACGCAGGCCACGAGATTGGACTCCACGGCTACACCCACGAGTTTGTGTCGACACTGAGTGAGAAGCAACAAAGAGATGTACTAGAAAAGAGCATGCGAGTCCTCACCGACATTGTGGGTAAGAAGCCCCGCGGCTGGACAGCGCCAGCATGGAGCACGAGCAAGGAGATCGTTGGACTGCTCGAAGAGTCCGGCATTGTACGATTACCCTGCCTTTGGCAACCTAATCTTGCGCTCATATGACACAGGAGTATGACCACTCTTTCATGCACCACGACTCGCAACCCTACTACCTCCCCGACCCTGCACTCAGTGCTTACACCGAGACCGACACCTCGAAGGACGCATCGAATTGGATGCACCCTATGACCACCCTAAAACCCTCCAGCATCATCGAGATCCCAGCAAATTGGCATCTCGACGATTGGCCGCCCTTCCAGCTCTCTTTGTCCCAGCCCTCGACGCATGGCTTCGTCGACACCACAGTCATTGAGCGGTTGTGGAAAGAGCAGTTTGAGTTCCACTACCGAGAGTGCCCCGAAGATGGCACTTTTGTGTTTCCCATCAGTATACATCCGCAGGTCAGTGGGAAGCCGCAGGTGATGCTCTTACATGAGAGGCTAATTGAGTGGATCAATGGGCACGAGGGGGTGGAGTGGGTCACTATGGAGCAGATTGCTGATGAGTTCAAGAGTGGTAAGTTGACTGGTATTACGGTGGAGGGAGGTGCAGAAATCTAAGGTGTATATCACATCTCGCTCCAGAACTCATCTCAGACTCCGGACACTATTCTGAAGTCTTGACTCGTCTCCGTGCCCAATGCATCTGGCGTCAAACACTCCGCTCTTCAATTTGCCACTGCCTCAGCAATCCACTCTTCTTCTCCTTGATCGTCGCTACCACCCCCTGTTTATCATCGTCTAGCCAGTCCCATTCCTCGACGAAAGATAACCTCGTTAACTTGGATACCCCTGCCGCTTTTCTCACAGCATCATGCAATGCCTTGATTGTATCCTTTAGCTCACGGCCCACATATAACGAGTTATTGCACTGAGGCTCTCGCAACTGCGTCGTCCGATTCGGAACTGCCATGTACATCTTGCTCTCTTCTACTTGAATGTAGTTAGAGGCAGATACAAATGCGGCATTGACTTCCACCTTGGTAAGTCCAGTGGTGTTGATATACTCATTCCAAGAGGGAGGAAAACCATGCCATGGGTGGCTCTCTCGACGATCATGTAAAGGGGTGCCATTGCGAGAAGAAGACTCAATACGACTTTCTGTGGGGCTTGAGTGAGGAGCTGACGATGGTTCCAATTTTGCTTCTCGAGGATCTTGCTTAGTACCCTTTATAGTTCCCCATGATTGTTCAACATACGGTCAGCTGCGTCTCGTAATGCTTGCTACCGTCATTCAACGCAGCGTCCCGACTCCCACCCCAATCTCCTATAGCACTATACCCAGAAGCAGTATGCCCAAAGAGCTCTTTCTCTATTGAATTGGCTAATATCACTTTGAGGAACGTGAAGAATAGATCGTTGCCTCTTTTCCCCAATTTGTCTCAATGGTAGATCAACATCAAGCGACTCACTTCTCAATCCGCCACTTCCGCAACAGCCCCGTCTCCGTATCTCTCATCGTCACAACCATACTCCCATCCTCGCCCCTGACCCACTCCCACCTCTCCATGCACGGCTTCATCTACGCCTGTAGCTTCTCCCTTTCCATCGTCACGGTGAGGTTTAGCGTCCCTTTTACGTTGTCCAAGTTAGGACTCGCATACAAGAGCGTATCATGCGACGCAAGTGAGAAATAACTTGATCGGAGAGCCATGAGTATATGGCTGTCGGCGACAGCGACGGTTAAAAAAAACTATCCCTGAGTCGAACTCTGGTTGCGTGAGTGTGCTTGAGTCGAGAGGCTGGAGGTCGAGAGGGGTGTCGACGGGGATGAGTAGGGAGCGCTCGACGAGGATGTAGATCGGTGGCATTTCGAGAATGTTTTTCAAGAATTCAGAATTCCTTTGCGGAACTTTTGCAACAGATGGGGGCTCATTCTTGAACACAACGATATGCGCTTGCACGATCCACCTCGTAATTTCATGGTGGTTGTACCGCTTTCAGGCATCTTTCTCAACATCCGCTGTCTATTGCGATGTTTGCTAAACCACTGCTCTGTAGACTATGATACGGTGCTCACATCTTGACTGCCCTCACTCCGGTCTCATCGCTCCTGCTTTCCCGCTTTCCTTTGGACAGGGCTGAGACAGTTCAAGCTTGCTGAAAATTCAGCCCCCTCCATTCCGGCTTCATAGCCTCGTCGACCCACAAACACTCTGTCAGCCCTACATGTTCCTTTACATACTCTTCTAATGCCTTAGCACCGGGTGCGCCTTCGTAGATGCCAATAGCACCGACACGAGGTATATGCACTGCGTTTGCAAAGCGCGCATCGTTGGAGGTGGCAAGAGCGAGGAGGCGTGTACGATTCGATGTTTTAGCCTTAGGCGATGGCGGTGGCTGCAGAGTCGCGAGGTGCAAGAGAGTTGGTATATGAGCATGTGAAGGTGAAAGGGCGGGCTGAGGGTGTGTCAGGATGACCATGCTCAATGGCCGAAGTGCAGCGTCGGCACCTGTTTGTGCACCGTGACCCTCCTTTGGCACATCATCGTCGGCATTCTTGACTGGTACGGTTGGTGGTGCAGAGCGTTCTGCAAGAGCTTCAAGATATCTCGTGACGCTGTTCAGGCCGATGAGCAGATGAGATTCTATAGCTGGCGCTGGAGGTGCTGAAGTTTCTTCCGGAGGTGATTTGGAACTCCTCTTCCGTTTCTTGCCTTTGGAAGGTAGAATGTGCGTTTCCCGGTATTCACCCAGGGGCGCGAGGAGACTACCAAAGTCAGAAGGTGCGAACAATAACGCACTCCTCGCCGTCCTCATCGCCAGCATTAAGAAAGTTCAGGTCTTACCTACTTGCAAAGCAGTTCCGTTATAACCTCTTGGTCTTCATGCGCAATAGACGGCCTAATGGAGTCAGTCATAGGTACCCGAGTATGCATGCTTGGGCACAGACCATTTGGTCTCTGTAAAAGGTGACGATGTTTTGAAGATGGGCTTCGAGACCTTCTTTGTCGTTGGTGCCATGTCGCGCGTAAACCTGCCGCCTCAAACAGGGCAGGGTAAAAGACTAAGAGCCAACAGAAAATTGCTTTGACGCAGCACGGCTATCTGGCGCGTGATCCTTGCACTGCTACAGATAGTGAGACGTCCGTTTGTGAACGGATACCAAAGCACCTGTAATAATGCTCTGCTTGCCTCACTGCGGTCTTGGAGGCAAAGAATGTGAAAGGGTGGATTGAAACCAACACGGATTGCGGTTCCTCGGAGGTCCGTGCACATACGCTACTTCCACCTAGCGTGAACCGTTCACCAATAGCGATGACGTGCAGACAAGCTGCCCCGCGAAGTACGTGAATTAACGACGCGTTCACTAGCTCTCCACCACGCGGCGCGCTCGATATAACATTCAATTCAACCTCTCTAGAGTGACCTGGCACAGCTGCAGCTCATGTTGTCACTCACTCACGCGTTTCCCACCTTTCCGCACGCGGTCCTTGCCCACTAAGGCTGGACCTGCAGCTGCAACTGTTGCCTGTGCCTGCCACGGCGGACAAGCTAAACTCGCCTGCGCAAACAACGCTGCCCTGCCAGCTCAGTCCGTCATGAGCGCGCAGCCCCACGATATAGAGCAGCCGCCTGCTACGGATGAGCAAGCCACCTTAGCCTCGCCCTCGCCTCCGCGCCGCGACCCTGAGCCTGACGCACGCGACAATTTTACCCGCAAACGCCAGCGCCTGGATGACGGCGGTGCTGTCTTGCGCGCAGTATCAACCGATCCTGACTCGCCAAGCAAAGCAATCACATCGCCGCACAAAGAAATGGTTGCCATGACCATAAGGGAGCATTCGCCCCCGTCTCCCTCGCCCGTCCCAAACGAATCGCACGATCGAATTGATAGTGGACTTCCTACCAGTCCAGAATCGACATCTACTAGATCGCCTATCATGCTAGACGGTGCGCGAGACGACCCTGACAGGCCTCCTGTGATCGAAATCATCGACGACGATGAGGACGACCTGTCTGCGGGCATTTCCGTACAGCTCAATGCGGAGGATTATTTCAGGCAGTTCCCTTACACCGATCGCTTTCAGGGTCATGCCTTGCGTGCGGTGCGTGGGATCACGGAGCATGTGGCTAAGAGTGAGAGGAACACAAGCTCAAAGACTTAGCCTTACTGACACCATGCAGATCAAGACATCCCTCACGACCTCCTCCCAAACCTTGCCCAATGGCTACTGGTCCTTCCTGACGATATTCCAACACATCTACACAGCTTCTATCTGGACAAAGCGCCATTTTGGATCGATTTGGCGGACCTAGTCGACAAGCTTCTGAAGCGGAGATACCAATGGATGGCTGCTTGCAACAATGGCCAGGATGATGACATGAGCAGGTTTCCCTTCGGCGAGAATTTTGGTGACGACACAGCAGTAGATGAGGCTTTCTCTGGACTCCTCAGCGCCTATATGCAGCTGTGCTCGCAACTCTTTCTCGTTGACGTACATCTCCTGAACCGGCCACGCTCCGATGAGCTTTTCTCATCAACGCTTCTTAGCGAGAGACATCTGCTCCAACTCCCTGCAATTCTCCGTACAGAGAAGGTTCCACTGTTTAATATGCTGCGAAGGCAATACGGTGTCAACGTACGCGATCTGCAGAACCGCCTGAACATGCGTTTCCTCGCAGCGAACGGCGCTCAGAATCTGTTGAGGTTCGCAGATGAATGCTTCCGCTCGGTTCCGACGTTCTCACAAAACCACATCGCTTTGAACATATGCCAAGTTCTGAGTATATTGGGCTGGACCGTTTGTCGACTCCCGTCGGCGCGCGCTGGAATTGAGCCTGCCGATTACTATCGTGGAGCTTTACTATTCTTCCGCAAATACGCTGAGGACATGCGAGATCCAGCAAGAGTCGCCGATGCTGCTGTTGCAAAGGATTTGATCACTTGCTTTTCGACCTTGATGCAGGAGCTCAGCCAGTGGGACGACCGCAGCGCGAGCATCTTGGCAGACGAGTTGCTGAGTATTCAAACCCCCGATTCACCTTCCACTTCCTCGCCTGTTGATGTGCCGGACGCGTCAACCAGCGTAGACACTACCGACTATCGTCAATTCACTGACGACTTGCCCGTCCTCATCTCGAACAGTTGGAAGTTCAACATGCTGCGCAAGTACATTGTGAAAGGAAGGATGGAATTGCGCGTCACGAGCATCACCTACATGGACGAGCAACTGGTAAGCTTGTATCAGCACTATACATCCTCTGATACGGCCGACAAGTACTTACCGGACAAACACCCCGTCCTACGGCATCTGGCCGATGTTCTTCTTCGAGGCAAAGTCGTGGACTACATCATCAGTGTGGACTCCCACCCGCAACTGATCTCTCGAAGTGGAAATATCGCGGGTTTCCTGGTCGTCACTGAACGATGGGCGGATAATCAAGCCGATGCTATCTGGAACACTGTGGCTAATAGCCCTGACCCACGTGTGATCACAGCCACCCTCACTATGCTACTCAACATTCTCAACCTGATGCAGCCTACCGATCTTCTGTACCTTTGTGGAAAATTGCAAGACCTGCCTATCAAGAGCTTTACATCAGACACTCTGAGGTTTCTTGAAGAGGTAACCAAGAAGCTTCTGGCGCAGCCGGTGACGGATGATTGGTCGTCGAGGGCTGATATTGCTCGACCTTGGAACGTTTGTGTCAGGCTGCTACAAGATACTGCACCGAGGAACAATGCGACTAAGCACCATTTGGACATCCACGTTGGCGCCACCAAGCAGCTGCATTCCTTGACTCCCTCCATCCCGGAGGCTGACCGACAGTCCATCTTGCTCCGGTGTATGGAACACATCATCGCACGGTCTGAGGCAGCTACTGGGTCAGTGAAGGTCATCTGCATGCTTGGCACATCAGCAGATATCCCTTTCCTCCAGCAGAACGCGGAAATGGTGCGACAGGTCTTGGAAGAGCTCTCCTTCTTTGTTGTGGCAGAAGCCCAAAGTGGACCCCATCGTCATCAGCTCTCGGCTCTACAGTACCGGCTCGAGCTTCTTGGATTCTTGGCTTGTAGGGCCGGCCAGCTGATCCCAGAGGATCTTTACAAGTCCTTATCAGATCACATCGTCGGGCCGCAGGCACTGTCAAACTATGCCCGCGACGCGGCATGGGCACAACTTTTGCAGGCTGTCAGGACCTCAGTGAACAACAACTTCTGCCGCCAGCTCATTCTTTCATACGTACCCGCGATGGAGCCACAGTATTTTACACCTGGCCTTTACGAGTTCGTGGCCAATTACAACTTTCCTCTGACCCGAACGACCGTCCAAATCGAAGACAGGGAACAAGCGCTTCTTCAGATACCTGGAGGCGAAATACTATGGTCTTTGGCTCTGACAAGTCCTCCGGGTACTATTGAAGAATACGCAGCTCGCGAGCTAGCCGTGCGATATGTACAAGTTGCTCAACGTCGAGACGTCATGCTACCAGAGGTCGAATTTGCGCACTGGGAGCTGGTCGAACGCTGCATGAAAGAGTTGAGGTCTTCGTCATCCACAATGCGCGAGGCGCCTGATGGTCGTGAACAGAACAGTGAACTTCGATTTTGCCGCATCCTTCGATTTCAAAAACAGCTACTCGAGCTAGTACGTCAGAGACCGGAGTTCAATCGTGGACGCAGGGCAGACTCAAAAGTCGAGTCAATGGACTTTGGAACTGCATCGGAAATTGCATCTCCAAATGCCATTACCATCAAATATCAGTTCGGCAGTGACCGGAAAACCATTGCGATCTCGCCAGATCGCACAATGGCTGATTTGTATCGCCTCCTGTGTCGCGCAACTGATTGCGTCAAGGTTAACATCTACACGGGAGGCCAAAAGCTGGATGTAGCTCAGCAGCCAGATCGCAGCGTCGCTGATGTCAAAATCAGTGACCAACTCCTTGTGCAGGCAATCCAACGGGACGAGACAGCACGTGCTGTAAGTGCACCGGTCGCAGGCTTTTCTGAGTTTGAGACAAGCCTGGTCAAGCACTTCGACGAGATGTACGGCTGGATGGATGCCGATGATGCGACCAGCGAGTTGCTGTTCGAATTCCTGACCCAGTTTCCATACCGCAGCACCATCACTAACAGCGTAGGTGCTGGTGAAGCCACACTGGAGAGCTTGTTTCCGCCCGGCAAGTTCTTTCAGGCAAGATACGCCATCCAGGCTATACACAGCAAGCTCAAAGATCAGTTGCGGAGTTCAAATCTCGACGAACCGTTCTTAGTCAACGCGATCAAGCTTCTTGACCGCGCTCTGCTGAGCGAAGAGCTACTCGGGAATGACGCGGTTTTGACAAACAAATTGCCACTCGCCAGCGTCTTAATTAGCGCAATGTTGGATTTCCTCAGAGAGCGTCCGTCATCTGATCTTTCGAAGGAATACTTTTCGGATGAAGCTGCCCTAGCAAATCGTCTCATGCACATCCTGATCATCTCGATCCAAGCAGATGATGCCGCGAAGGTTGCGCAAGATTGCTACGGGACAATTCTTGAAGCTTCGCTGTGCTGTTCAACGGTCTGGAAGACATTCTGGGAGCACCCTGAAGTAGCACAAGTCCATCACCGGCTGTTACTGACTGATCGACGAGAAAACTTACGCAAGCACATCGAACTGAAGATTCTCTCCGTCTGTGACGGCCATTTGGCTTCATCACGTTCGCTTGATACCGCCGACGTCTCTTCGCGCTACTGGACTACCATTGCAAGCATCTTGCCCGATGCCTCGCAGTTCTCTGAGCAATCCATGCAGCTCTTCGAGCTCGCTCAGCATGCCTTCCGGGTCTACGACGAGCACCAACGTAGTGAAGACAACCTACGAACACTTTTCCAAAGTTGGAGTTCGCTGCTGTTAGCGTACGATCACTCTGAGGTTCCAGGTCGATACGAAGTCGACCACGTCGTCGTGGGTTTCACGAAGTTACTCCTATGCCTTATACCTTCGCTGAAGTCGTACAAACATCCTTTGAACGCTGGTAGACTCATTTCGTCTATCTTCCAGAGGTTTCTTTTCAATGGGTATGTTCTCACAACGTCCGATCGGCATGTTGGGCGTTTCACCTTTGCACTCATCGAACGATATGCTGACACCGCACAGTGCAAGGCCAATCACAATTGCTGCCCCGGAAGATTTCTCTGCGTCTGCCCCACATCCTGTCCTCGACAGCAACGCAAGACGGGAACTGTACGACTTGATGCTAGCTCTGGCGGATGACAGCCCCTCTTACGATCGTCTACTTCAACTCTGCGGCGACGTCGAAACCAGACCGGTCGATACCGTTATGCCTAGTCTGACGGTCGACCGTGCACTCGAGGTTCGCTCAAGAACTGGCTATGTAGGCCTGTTGAACCCTCGCGCCATCTGCTACATGAACTCATTGCTAGCCCAACTATTCATGAACCTTAATTTCAGACAGTTCATGCTCAGTCTAGAGGTGAGGGAGGGCGACGGCTCCCAAAGGCTGCTCCTGGAGACCCAGAAACTTTTTGCAGCCATGCAGAATTCGTATCGCAAGGCTGCTGACCCTCGGCCTTTCGCTGCGTGCGTCATGACGCTGGACAAAACACCCATTGATATTGGCGTGCAGATGGATGCTGACGAGTTTTACAACCTACTCTTCGATCAGTGGGAAGCACAGCTGGTGAAAGAGCATGATAAGAGACGGTTCCGTGACTTCTACGGAGGTCAGATGCTCCAACAAGTCAAGTCGAAGGAATGCAAGCATGTGTCGGAACGAGCCGACTCTTTCTTTGCCTTGCAATGTGACGTGCAAGGCAAAGCTAACTTGCAGGAGAGTCTTCAAGCTTTCGTACAAGGCGACGTCATGGAGGGCGACAACAAGTACAAGTGCGAGTCTTGTGATGGCAAATTTGTGGACGCTGTGAAGCGGTAAGTAGGACTGGGTGACATGCCAGATAAAGCTAACGATAGCAGGACCTGTCTCAAGACTGCACCGGACAACCTCATCTTCCACCTGAAGCGTTTCGACTTTGATCTGAATGATTTCAGTCGGAAGAAGGTCCACGACAACTTCGAATTTCCAGAGACAATCGACATGGGTCTATACAACGTTGAACATCTCAGTGACCCTTCGAAGCCGCATACAGAAGACTTGTTTGATCTTGTTGGCGTGGTTGTTCACTTCGGTAACTGCGAGAACGGTCATTACTACTCTTACATCCGAAAGCGACCATGTCCGACCGGCAATGGCTCGCCTACCTGGCTCAACTTCAACGACTACGAAGTGGACCCCTTCAATCCGACCGAGATCCCACAGAAGGCTTTTGGTGGTGTGATTGAGGATTCCTACACAGGCCAGTACAAGATGTATTCGGCCTACATGTTGTTCTACCAGCGGAAGTCAGCTATCACGCAGGATCAACAGCGGTGGACTGTATCGTCGCAAAGACAGCCACCGCGCGTCGAGGTCCCTCAACCCATCCAGGAAGACATCGACTTCCAGAATGAGATGTTTCTTCGGGAGTACTGTTTGTTCGATTCGCATCACTCGGCTTTCGTGCGGCAGCTGCACGGCGCGTCACGGAGAATTAACAACGGCACTTGCTCTGTGGATCATCGTCACGAAACACGCGCTCTTGACATTCTCCTCACACACATTGGGCGCATTGCGTGGCGCCACCAGGCGACTGGCATATTTGAAGAGGCTATGGTACATCTCCGTCGAGCCATTCTCACATGCGAAGACTGCTGCAAGCTCACTGTCCAATGCTTGGCACGGGACGAAGATATGCTCTTCAACTTACTCCTCAGATGCCCGCATGCATTCGTCAGGTCACAGACGCGGTCGCTCTTGGTCGACTGTCTCAAATTTCTCCGTGGCAAGGACGCATACTTGAGCGATGCAGCCACAGACAGCGACATGGTCTTGGACGCGGGTGGCGACACCGGCATGCTTGCCCTTATCACGAAAAGATTGACGGACCTCGCGGAGAACTCAGCCAGGTGCCCTAAAGGCTGGGATGACCTGTATTTGACTTTCATGCAAATCGCAGAGATGGGTCTGCACGAGACAGCTGTATTGCTTGATACCGGGCTCCTGGCTTTCTGTCTTCGGCTGTTCTGTATGCATGCCAGTCCCAGGACTGCCGACGAATACGCTGACTTCCACCGGATCTTTCAAAAGAGAACTAAAATCTACAACCGACTCATCGGGTTCGTAGCGACTCTTCTCTCTCGTATGGATCTCAATCTGGCGCCTTGCAACACATTGGACCGGATGGAGGTGCTCAATAGCGAGCGATCAATGTTCCCGCTGACCGTGGAGGAGAGGAGGCTGATCTTGCACTGGCATCGCAATAACGACGCGTACGCCATTGTGGACAAGATGGTCGAGCTCTTCGATCAGTCCAAGACTGAGTTGTTCTATCCTGGTGAGGTTGTCAAGTGGATGACTGCATCTCTGGACAACGACATCCAACGCAACATCAACACCATGATTGTGCAAGGTATCAGTGAGCTCAACAACCCTTACTGCGATGCGTATCTACGGGCTGCCTCGAGCTACTGCGAGGTCGCCAAGACTTTGGACGCCCTGGGAATTGTCTATGACACAGTGGTCAAAGCTGTTGCCTCTGACGAGCGGGCCCTCAATGGTCGCGACGTCATCGGTTTCTTCGAGGATGTGCTCAGACGAACCAACCCACACGTCCCGGCAATCGACATCTACTGGTCTCTCATGTCCAGAAGCGACGAGTTTGCCAACGTCCTTCTGCTTTACGCAGATGAGGATGTCCGTAATGGCGCCTACCAGCTCATCCGCGATCTTTACACCAAGTTCATGGAGGATACTGCATTCTTGGATGAGGCATACAACTGTGCCCGCAAAACGATCAAATTCACCATCAAGAGAATCGCCTACGAGTCTAGGCACGGCATGCCACGCAGGCACCTCGAGGCTTTGCTTCAGACTGGCAATTTCCTCGTCTCGCTCCTAGATGACCTCGACAGGAGCGACGATCCAAACCTGGTCGCCTTCAAAGAAGAGAACGATAAGGCCCTCTGCCAGCAATGGCAGATCGAAGTCGAGTCGCTGGTTCGCATGCTGCCGGAGATGGGTCTACCCAGTCCGGGCGATGAGATATTCGGCGCTGCATCAGACTATGGCAGTGAGTCTGATGATGTCGAGTTGCTTGACTAGTGAGCTGTCGTTGACGTTCTTCTCCACAGATAGCCCTGATTCGGTGAAGGCGTCCGCGCTTGGCACAGATGGCGGCTAGGAGCCCAGTGAACTTGGCTCTGATTCACCAGGGTATTCAGATGAAAAATACTCAAACGAAGAGTATAAAGACGATGAGTACGATAACAACCTCCAACGTGCGATTGCTCGGGCCAAAGGTTCGAAGAAAAGAAGTGACAACGTATTGAGCGTCGATTTCCCTCATTTTACTTTTTGATGGAGGCGGGAGGCCTTCGATGATGTTTTAACGGCGTTTGGCGGTGCTTTGATGAAGGAACGAGGTTTACGATTTCGTGGATACGAGCATTCATAGCATAGCGTGGCGATTGGTAACGGGACCATGAGGGTTTGCGATGCGTCACGACGATCATGTTCATGAGCCTGGAGCTTCGGCGTTCGAGCGTACATGAGCATAGAACTTCGATACCCATATTTCATTCTTGCTTCAACGATTTTACATTTGAGCTCAATGCCCTTGTCATGTCATCAAGACAAACCCTCGCATCACCAAAGAAACCGGACACAAGCTTCAAATACAATTGTAGTCTTTAGACGTTCTGTCTACTTGCAAGAGCTGTCGAGATACTCCCCGAGGGCCTCCGGTAACTTTCGAATTCCTGGAATTGTGTCCGGTTCCTTTGGCGACATGGGAGACAGAGTGCAGCAGATTCGCATGAGCGAACTCGGGGCACTGACGATTGATCTTCGGTACTCGCTGATATTGACACGCTCATGCTATCGTTTCAATCCGGAAAGCGGTCTACTGTACACTGTTCCTACATGGCTTCCACATGCGTATTCTACATTTCAAATCGCCCTTCGCAGCACTGCTCAAGCGCGATGCTATCTCACGCACGCCAACTACCGCTCAGCGATCATGTTCTTCACCTGTCGCCAGTACTCCGGCTCCACGGCCGATTCTAGCTCCTGCTTGTGCAGCCACTTGAAGTCCTTGAGGCCCAGCGGGCTGTCTTTGAGGTTCGCCTGGCCGGCCATTATGCGCGCCTTGAGGAAGAATGTCTTGGTGCCTTGTTCTTGCAGGCCCGTGGGCAGTGATTTGGGCGCGCTGTAGGTTGAGGAGTAGTGGCCGATGGGCACGTGGCCGACGAGCCAGGTGTTCATGTTGGGCCCGGCGGAGGTGCTGAGGATGCGTTGGGCGGCCTGGGATGATGATTAGTATGAGAATTCGATTAACTGTGAGGACAGGGAAGGAAGGGTCTGTGGGGGGAACGTACGCCGTGCAAGTTCTCGTCCCTCAGCCTGTCCTGGGGAAACTCCCATCGCCCGTCCTTGTTCTTAACCAGCAGATACAGCGTCCGCTGCAGCGCGCGCGCCAGGCTCTTCGTGTCGTTCTTCTCATCCGCCTCCGTCACACGGCTCGGCGGGCGCTCAAACGTCTCGCTCTCGGCTTTCGCAACCGCAGCCGCAACCGCATTACCCTCCTCCTCGGCACCCGTCGTTTGCGCATCCTCCAACAGCCGATCAACCTGCCACTGCAACTCGCTCTCCTTCGCCCCGACGAGCACCTCGTCGTTCCACGCCTCCTCGCCATACCCTTTGTACCGCCCAATGTCGCGCGCAGGAGTCAGCCGCTGCGCCATCTTGCGCTTCCATTCGCGGTCCGCGGGCGTGCGTGCTTTGAAGTAGAAATACCGCGTGAACGGCAGGGCGAGACGCTCGTTGAGGCGCTTCTGGTACAGAAAGAAGGCGGCTTCGAAGGGGTGCAAATCGCGGGTGATCTGGGGCGGGCGGGATAGGAGGACGCCTGCATTGACGGCGTAGGAGGTGCTCGGCGAGGACTGGGCTACCGGGGGAATGTGCTGTTGCAGGGCGTCTTCAGGCGCTGGGGCAGCGGCGGCGGCGGTTGCGTAGGGCCGTGGTGTGGAAAGACATGTGCGGCATATCGAATGGCCTATTGGTGTCATCAGCGGGGCAACGATTGAGCGATGGGTGATGCAGCTACCTGCGCGAGCGGCGGCCCGCCGTGTCTGCTGCCCGGCGTTCATCTCGTGCTACGCGTGATGGACGTCGTCTGCCCGTCTCCAGAAAAGTTGCTTGGGGTCGGGGACGGAAGTCCGTGGTTTGGGCTTAGCGCTGCTTACTCATCCGCGTCTATCAAAACTTCGTTTTCTGGATGGATGGCTCTTTACTTCTATATGGCCCTCCTTATCTCCAGCGTGTCGCTTTTTCTTCTACCAGACGCTGGTCATTTAATGGTGCCTAGAGGAATTGAGCAGTCTTTTTCGCTAGCGGTCGCTTCAATATTGTTCCAAGGCAGACAGCTAGATAGATTTTGCTCACATCTTTTCGTGAAAACATGATGTGTTTGTTGCAGCGCAGTGCAAAGTCGTTTATCACTGGCGCTTTTACGACCTGTCATTCTTGTTGGAAATATCTAGAAGCAGTCTGAGTGCCTCTAGGGCCAGTGATGCGAGCATGTATGGTATACAAGCGCATTTGAAACTTCTGTTGGACCCTGCATTTGTCCTTGAGCGTGCAGATCAGAGAGAGCCACTGTGCACCGGAGGGCAAAGCGGTCTCACAGAACCCAACGACGATTACACATGGACGTACCTACTCGTGGAAGCATGCTCTAAGTCCGTCCAGAATTGTGTAGGGCTGGACGTGGTGCTGTTTATCTCCGTTCCCCGCCAGATGCTTGGCATACCCAGCTAAATTTACGTGAACGTGAACGCGTGCCGCTGCCAGGCACAACGCAAACCCCAGATACCCCTCACACACCCATACCATGTCGCTCTCGATACCCAACGCCCCGAACTCTGGGCTGTTCAAGCAGGGCTACCAGAAGTGAGCTCAACGTTGTCAAACTCCTGTGAATACCGCCTGCTAACCCCCACAACAGCTACGATGCTGAGGATGGCGCCGTCATTCGCAACATCGATGCCTGCAGGACGATTGCCCAGACTGTGCAGACCTCGCTGGGTCCTTACGGACGCAACAAGATCGTCATCAACCACCTCCAGAAGATGATCCTCACCTCCGATGCGGCGACAATACTGAGGGAGCTCGAAGTGGTGCACCCCGCGGCGAAGCTGTTGGTCATGGCCAGCCAGCAGCAAGAGGCGGAGATGGGCGATGCGACCAACCTCGTTATCGTGCTTGCTGGCGAGCTGCTGAAGAAGGCGGAGGAGCTCATTCGCATGGGTCTCAAGACAAGTGACATTGTCTTGGGCTACGAGAAGGCGCAGAACGCCGCACAGCAGGTCCTCGAGGGTACGTCTTGCAGGGAACCGCTCACGAGACTCAGACTAATCAATGCGCAGAGCTGGTATGCGACAAGGTTGAAGACATCCGCTCGCAAGAAGAGCTCGCCAAGGCCATCCGCACCGTCGTCGCCGCAAAGCAGTCTGGGAGCGAAGACTTCCTCGCCGACCTCGTTGCAGAGGCTGTCCTTGCCGTCTTGCCCAAGAACCCCGTCAACTTCAACGTCGACAACGTCCGTGTCGTTAAGATCATGGGTGGAGCGCTGGAGCAGAGCAAGGTCGTCAAGGGCATGGTCTTCGCCAGATCACCAGAGGGCAACGTTACAAAGGCCACCAAGGCCAAGGTCGGCGTCTTCTCGTGCCCCATCGATATCTCGCAGACCGAGACCAAGGGCACCGTTCTCCTGCACAACGCGAAGGAGATGATGGACTTCACAAAGGGCGAAGAGCAGCAGGTCGAGCAGGCCATCAAGGAGCTGCACGACTCCGGTATCCGCGTTGTAGTCGCTGGCTCCACCATTGGCGAGCTCGCCCAGCACTACCTCAACCGTTACAACATGCTCACCATCAAGATCCTCTCCAAATTCGAGCTGCGCCGATTATGCCGCGTCGTGGGCGCCACACCGCTGGCTCGCCTCGGCGCGCCCATGCCCGACGAAATGGGCACCATCGACGTGGTCGAGACACTCGAAATCGGCGGCGACCGCGTGACCGTCTTCCGGCAAGAAAACGAACAGACCCGCACCGCAACCCTCGTTCTCCGCGGCGCAACCCAGAACCACCTCGACGACGTGGAGCGCGCTATCGACGACGGCGTCAACGTTGTCAAGGCCATCACCCGCGACGCGCGCCTCGTGCCCGGCGCAGGCGCCACCGAGATGCAGCTCGTCGAGCGCATCAAGACGATCGCGGACAAGACCCCAGGCCTCGCACAGTACTCGATTCGCAAGTTCGCTGAAGCATTCGAAGTGATTCCGCGCACACTCGCCGAGTCCGCCGGGCTGGACGCGACCGAGATCCTAGCCCGTCTCTACGTTGCACACGGCGCACAGAAGGGGAAGAAGGATGATGAGTGGACGGTTGGCGTGGACATTGAGAACGACGATGGCACCGGCACGCTCGATGCCAAGGCGGAGGGCATCCTGGACTTGTGGGTCAGCAAGAGCTGGGCTGTCAAGCTGGCGACCGAGGCGGCGAGGACTGTGTTGAGCGTCGATCAGATCATTGTTGCTAGGCAAGCTGGTGGCCCGAAGATGCCTGGAAAGGCGCAGCAGGGAAACTGGGATAACGATGATTAAAGGAGTGGGAAGAGAAGTGTATAATGACATGAACCGAATGACTGGAGTGAGCGAATGAACAATGATCCTGTCGTGTACATCTGCCATCTTTTGATATATTTTACTCATCGCAGCCATAGATCATGTCAACAAGAACAACCACGCACTACATTGTCATATCACTGACTCCGAGCATATAGGCAGTTGCTCAATTTTTCTCGATTAATTCATGAATTGCAGCACATCAGAACTTCACATAAGTTTACAAAGAATTGTCTTCATTTCCTTTTGTAACTTAGGCACTGCTTCGGGGAATGTCTCACAGGAACACACAGAAGCTGAGTGCCGAGAAACTTGAAGACCTTCAGGCCCTCTCGCCGAGTTTCATTTGGGTGCCAAAGTGTGGGTATCGCTATGTAATGCCTCGCTGTCTATGCCTTCATTCAATTTTGTCGTTTTTATCCAACCCCCCCCCCCCCTGTTGTCTCGAGATCCACGCTTGCTCCTGCTGCCGGACTTGGGTGACGTGTCCTACACAGTTCCGATGGGTACGCCAAAGTTCAACGGAACTTGCTTCTTCAAGATAACGCCATCGACACCTGGAACTTCAGATGCGCGCGAGTCTGCTGATCCCTGTCTGCTAAGAGGTTGCCCTTCTTCTGCTACTTCGTCAGGGTTTTTCTGCTGCTGTTCCCGTTGTTCCTGGGCGATCTTGGCGAGTGCCTTATCTATATCGCTGAGCACAAGATTGTCTTGTGTGCCGTCACCGGGGTTGGGAGCCAGCGTCAAAGGCCCCGTTAGTCCAACGTCTTCTAGGTCTTGTCAACAAGTTGCAGCCAGGAAGTGCTCGAGGAACTAACCTTCTGTCTCCGCATCACGTTCTGTGTCGGCGTCCTCGCTGAGATCTTGCTCGACGATCAGCTCGTGAGCTGGTAATGTTTGAAGCTTTTCCGGCACGATCGGCTCAATATCTCGACGACCTCCAGGCTGCCTCTTAGGCGTGTTCTCCTTGGACATATCGTTTGGAGATCCAACGTATAGTGGCGTGTGGCCGGCAAAGCGCTTGTTGGCCTCAGGTAATGGGGACAAGACTAAAGCAGATGGTGGTGGAGACACCGGCACTTCATCGTCAAGCGCTTCATATGCAGCACTCAGAGTTTCTCCAGGCTGCGGTACAACTGTTGCCTTCATTTCCGGTGATGGCATGTCGATGTGCGCAACGAACTTGGGGCGGTTCTGACGCCTGGCCAGAAGGGGTGATGTTGATGTTGGCTGATTGATCTCGGCGTCTTCTGACGACTTCTTCGACAGTGGTGGCGTTCGAGGCTGCCCTCGCTGCTCTGCCGGTGATATCGATGTCAGATCGTCAACCCTATGCTGCTTGTTTGTTGATGGTTCGTCCGGCGGTGTGCTTGTAATTGGATATGAGGCTGGAGAACAGAGGTCTGGACGAACAATGTTCTTCTGCATCAGACCCGCCCATTCGGTCTGCGTCGATGCCTCGGCGTAGTTCGCCATGGTGGGTGCGCATGAATACTACAAGCGGTTAGCCTCTGACGCAAGAGCTGGGCTTCATGTTGCAGAAGACGCCGGAGACGAATTCCAGATCTCCAGAAAGACAGCAGGCAGTCAGTTCCCATCCTTGCATATGATAGATGCGCTGTCGACTGCAATGACTTTGCTGTTGTATCCGGTCTTACGGCACCATGAGATATTGGAGGTCAGAGGGACCGACCTAGCGAAAGCCGTAGCGCGATTTGATCGCCTGGTAGTTGGCAACAGGTCGCGTGGCGGTACTGAGCGAACGTCGTAGAGATGGAGATTGTTCGACAGCGACGGAGTAAGACTGCGGGGGTGGAGAATGGAGAAGGCCAGTGTCCAGAAATACTGGCGCGGTTTGTTGTCGTGTTAAACAGCGATCTGCGCAGGGTCTCGAAGGAAAGAGAAGCGACCTGCATCACCAAACACGTCACTGGGCAGGAACAGCCGCGTACCTGAGCTGAGCCACCGTTTGGCAGCATCTGTGACGGCCACGACAGCGGGAGCCATGCACCTCCCAAGCATGGCGTGCCAGATTCGTCCGCGTTCATGTTTGTGGTTCTTACGGGCCCTGCTCAAGCCACAGGCGGTTCAGTGGATCTGCATGTCATCATGCGAGAGGCGACCCCATCTTGGCCGCCGTGACCCCTCACGGCGAAGAACACCGCGATATGCTTACCCTGCGCTTCTGGCAAGGCAGCGCGTTCTTCACTTGTCACACCCAGCTACCAGGTCGGCGCAACATTCCCGTCTGACGGTAATTGCCTGTCCACGGCGTAGAAACGGTCCGAGAAGTTGTCAGAACGTCTTGGAATCCTTCCCGCCTTGCCCGCCACGAGGAGGGGTATGACCAACTTTTGCAACTTTCGAGATCTCACAAATACATGAAGGCCTCCTGGGATATACGCGCCGTTCTTCGTCTCTTTTTCGCGTACACAGCCGTCCGAGATTGAACTACCCAACCCTTGCGCCTAGTGCAGATCACGACGACCGAATCCGGAAAGCTGGGGAATACATAAACTTTCAAGTGAGATCACTGGCCCATTTCGGAAGCTTTGGAAAACACACCAGCGATTGTCCTCGCGCGCTTCTTGCCTCGGTCGAACGTCGTTGGTGGTCGGATTTGAAGGCCGGTTCGAACGTCAGCAAGCAGAAGTAGCCGCCAGGATGGTCCACTTATTTCACAGGTCGAGGAACCATACCAAGGAGCCGGAACCGAAGCATGTACTGGAACAAACTTTATCACCAGTACCTGAGAAGCCTGCACAAGCGGTGCGAGACGATCGAGATCCCGTCACATCTCCAACGCGTCTAGTCCACGATGCCACGCGAAGGTCCAACCCCGGAAACCCCATACTAGGCAGCATGCCTGCATCCGAAGAGGATTTTCCAGACTTCCCAGAGCCAGAGATCTCAGCAATACCTCTGGAGGGCAAGCATGGTGCAAAGATACACTACACATACTATCCGGCATCTGCAGCACCTAAGTTCGGCCACGACAATCCATTCTCTCAGTCGATAATTGTGTTCTTGAACGGTTTGATGCTACCGAGAAGCTCTTGGGACCAAAGCATCAATGCTTTCCTGGAGAAGCGAGTACGGGCAGGCCTGCCCTATCCTGCTCTGTTGAGCTACGATCGTTTTGGCCAAGGAGATTCAGACCGTGATCCCAACGATCAAGAACCTCCACCATGCCACGGACACGACGTCATGTCTTCAGTCCGAGACCTGAGACAGTTCACCCTACAAATATGGACAGAGCATCTGACAAGATCAAGTCCAACCCATTTCCCCTGCATAGTCTTCGTGTGCAACAGCATCGGCTGTGCCATCGCTCGCCTTTTCGCTCAAACATATCCAGGGACAGTAGTTGGAATGATGTTTCTCGACAGCATCATGGCGAACTCGGACTATACCAGGATGTGGCCTGATCCCGACGCCCCCGGATTTGACCCACATTCCTTGCCAGGCGATGTCACGGCGGACGAAGTGAGAGAAACGAGAGCCAAGTACAAGGCTATGTTCCACCCTGAGGTGCCCAACATGGAGGGCCTTTCTCGGCGAAACCTCGCAACTCTACTACCAGACGCCGATGGGCCGAAACTCGAAGGCTGGGGCGGCACTGGGCCGTATCTGACGGTCGTAGGTCATGATTGGGAGACATTCGCAGAACAATCATGTATGTACCTGCACGGAAGATTCCAACTCGCACAAGCTGACTCCAAAGCTAACTTCCCAAACACAGACCAGGGCTCCCTTCATACTCCCAAGATCCTGACCATGACCTACGCGAATCCGGTGTGGCAAGCGTACAACTCGGATCTCACACGCATTACCGATGAGGGCAAAGCAATCGGACCTCTGATTGCGATCAACTGTGGGCACTTCATTCAGAAAGACAGTCCTAAATTCGTGGCCGATGAGCTGACAAGCTTGCTTGACCGCGTTGTGAATCGAGTTGAGCAAGTCAGTGAACGAGTAAGTGGTGACTTCAGGGACGAATGTTAGGTCTAAGGCTGATCAAGTGCAGACCCCAGAAATTAGGCGAGAGATGATTCGACACAGCACAGATTATGGATTTACCAAGCGGGGGTCGGAGGATTATACGTACGGTGGCGAGATATAGTCTTGATGTAGATGGCATATGCTACATGGCATTTGGGATACCCTGCAGCGTGCTTGACAAAATACCCAGAGCATGTTGCAGAAGCTATGCTCTTTGGAAGATGCGTGGTGTGGCGCAGCTGTGGCCGCGAAGAGCCGCACTAGTTTAGCGTCGCGCCGAGCTTCCCCGGATTATCAACCAGCATGGAACTTTCTTTCGTTGCGCCAGAGTATATTACAGACCTCCACAACCAGCTTTCCTGACACGCCTCTCTAAATCCCCTCGCCAAACTCACCGCTACACATACCACAGCATGGCAGACGCACCAGTTGTCAAGTTCAAGAAGCGTGGCGCAAAAGCTGCGCCCCGCAAGATCGCACCGCCGCCACCCTCAGACTCCGACGACTTCTCCTCCGGCTCCGAAGCAGAAGAAGACGGCCGCGTGGTCAAGCGCCGCAAGACCCACTCCAGCGCTCTCAAAGCCTCGACCGCCTCGCAGAAGCCCAGCACCGCCGGCCTTGAAGGCACAACACAATACGCCGCAAACCGCTCCGCAACCATCGAAGCCAGCAGCGACGCGACAAAACAGTCCAATTGGTTCGAAGGCGACGCACCGAGCGCGAAAGAGCTGCTCGGCACGCGCACCAACCCCAGTCTCTCGTCGAAGCCAACCTCCTTCATCGACCGCAACCCCGACGCGCCGCCCAAATTCGTCGGCCCGCAGAAAAGCAGCTCCAACGTCCGCACCATCACAGTCACAGACTACACACCAGACGTGTGCAAGGACTACAAGCAGACCGGCTTCTGCGGCTTCGGCGATAACTGCAAGTTCCTGCACGCGCGCGAGGACTACGCTGCCGGGTGGAAGCTGGACCGGGAGTGGGAGCTCTCTCAAGCCGGGAAGAAGAAACCCGGGGGCACCATCGTTGCGAGCGCAAACCGCGACGAGGTGGCCAAGGATGAAGACGGGGTGGACCTGGCGCTGCTCGAGAAGATCCCGTTTGCCTGTTTGATTTGCAAGGGCCCGTATAAGACCCCGATTGTGACTAAGTGCGGGCATTATTTTTGTGAGAGTTGTGCGCTGAAGAGGTATAGGAAGGATCCGACGTGTGCGGCGTGTAGTGCGAAGACGTATGGGGTGTTTAATGGGGCGAAGAATTTGCAGCGGTTGTTGGAGAAGAAGCAGAAGTGGGAGGATAAGAAGAAGGCGGAGGCGCAGGCGGAGGCGGAGGGAAAGGAGGATGGGGATGAGTGAAGCGGTTGGTTATGTGGAAGGATTGGGATATATATAGAGCGCTACGTGATACCCATCAATTACTACCTTATTCGTCGAACGCCTGGTTTTTAACATAACGATGGGAATGTGTCTGTGATCTGGGTGATGATCAGTATCTGCGGATGTTAGGAGGACAGACGGGTGTGAGTCGTAAGAAGCCGCATGCAGCAAACTGCTATTGCCAGTCCAAGCAACATAGCTCATATATGCTACACAGAGGACCGGAGCCCTACGACAACCACCGCTCATCCAAACCCTCTAGAAAACTTGCATCAACACCCACAAAACTCCTCCAGAAATCTATCTCCAGCCGCCACGGCTTCGTCTGCACCGCCCACGTCGCCGCCTCACTGAACCTCCTACACTCCTTTGCATCTTTCCCCATAACCACAATCAGATCCTTCGCGACCCAGACCTGGGCGCCCCAGACATATTCATACGGCTGCAGGCGGAGAGAGAGTTGTTGGTGCACGCTCCACTCGCTATACGGCATGTCCTTGGGAATGAACTTCCACTCCCAGCAGCGGCCGCGGTCGTCGAGGAACGAACACATAGGCCGCTTGTCCAAGCCCAGCATCAGGGGGTAGAAGTGCGGTGCGGACCAGAGGCGTAGGACACTGAACCTCGCGTCTGGGTTCTCCGCTTTGAACTTGTTGACCTTGTCTACCAGGTAGGAGCGGTCCATGGGCATCGGATCGTGCAGTTGTGATACGATGCGTGCCAAGGGGATGCCGCCGCGGTAGTCGATGTACATATCCAGCTCGCGCCCCGGCTCAGAGGCGGCGGTTGCGACGCCCGCTGCGCTGCCGGCGTAGGACGCGCATATCACGCCTGCCTTGAAGAGCTTCACAATAATAGGACGGAGCGCCTTGCGCCACGCCATGGGATAGATGTCGTCAATGGCGTCGCCCAAGGCTCTTTCCTCCTTCTTCAAAAGATCGTCCCAGTCTTTCCAGAACTCCTTGGGCATTGTTTTATTGCTCTTGTGCGTTCGGCGGTCTGAAGGGTGGAGTGCTCGTTCGGCTTGGTTGATGAGTTTGGTCTCGCGCCACGGTTCGCCGTGCTCGGACGCGAGGAAGGCGGCGCCTTCGTAGAACACGGCGATGGCGGCGTAGGCGCTGAATGCATCGTCGCTGATGCGCCGTTCTTCGCGGAAGAGAGAGGCCATGCGCATCGTTTTACAGAGTTCGAAGGGCTCCGGGTTGAGGGTCCCGTTTTCCATGATGTAGATATCCATTGCGTCGACCATGTATTTGTGCTCGACGTAGCGTTGGAGCGCGAGGCGCTCGGCGTCGCCGAGATGGAAGCTTTGTTTGAAGACTGATCTGTTAGCTAGGAAGATGATCGTGGAAGTGCTAGTTATATTACCTTTGCTCTTCTGGCGGTCGATGTGCCGGTAGAAGTCCGCCTCCATACCCTTGTGGCTGTGGTCATACTCTTGCAGACAGCGCAAAGCGAAACGGCAGCATCCCATGAGTTCCATAGGGTCCTTTCTGATCGACTTTGGCAGTTTCTTCGCTCTCTTGGACTCGGGGTCGCGCAGTATGGGTAAGAAGAAGTCTCCCCCGGTAATCATGGTTGACTTGAACTGCTCAATAAGAATCTCGACGGCTTCTGCAGCATCCTCGCTCTCTCCAGGCTTGAGCTCGCTTTCGTGGACAAGCTCGTATCCGTCGTCGTCACTCTTGTCTTCCCAGTCGGAGTCGCCATCATCTTCGGCCTCGCCAAGGTCAGTGCCATCGGATGACTCGACTTCGTCGTCAGTGTCCAGGTCTGCGGCGAATCTGCGGAAGTCGATGGGGTCCGTTTCAAACATCTCCATGGCGCTCGGGACGTGACGGTAGAGGTCATTGGGCAGCAGTCCGGTGTTCTCGAGCGGGAATAAGATCGCGTCCTCCAACTCGTCAGCTTCGGTGTACTTGTAGCTATCTTCGAAACCTTCTTTGCCGAAGCCGCCCTGTGGAGACCACGACCAAGCACGCGCGTTCTTGTCGAGCCCGTCCCAGATGCTCTCCACTTTCTCATCTGGCTTGATGCTGCGCACTCGCTCTGTCACGGGGTCCTTAGTCAACGTCTTAAGAATCGGGCCTGCGGTCGAGAACATATCTTTGAGCTGGCGGACTCTCATTGCCCGAGTGAGCACTTCTTCAATTTTGCGCTGCAAGATGAAGAACGAGCGACCAGGACTGGAGTCCCAGATGTACACATCGTAGAACTCATCGAAACCGAAGTGCCACTTGCGAGACTTGTCCATCGCTTCGAAGAACGTAGGACCCACTTCTCCGATCACTTCGTACTCGTTCCTACTGGCCCTACCCCACCCGCTCTTCTCACGAAGAAGCCAAAGCTCGTCTTCAGGTGGCGAGATAAGAACACGGCCAGTCTTTGCATCGCGAACGAGCGCGCGTAACTCCCACGATTCCATGGCGAGATACTGAATGAAACGTCGGCTGACAGGATCATCGCGCTTGATGTGGCCACAGACAAAGTTCCTCATCTCCGTGTGTTGATGGGCTCTGCGAGTCATTCCACGACTGCCCGTCTGGAAATAATTGGTGACGGACTCCGCTTTGTCTGCATGGAAGTACGGTATGAAGCCTAGCTGAAGCAACTGTTGTCGCGCCAGATCGCCGATGAACTTGGTCCACTTCGGTGCAGGGAAGTAGTGGTATAAGCACAAGATGTTCAATTCAAAAAACTCGTTCCAGTTGCGGCACAGCTCGACGGCATCGAAGAGATCGGAATCCTTGGCGATGATGGAGAAGTGGAACCAGCCACCGCGAGTGAGCGCTTTCTCGCTGGGGTAGTTGTACGTGTAGCGTCCGCAAATCTTGATACGGGTGCGCTTGCGAGTGTAATGGCTCTCGTCTGTGACCTTGCCGAAGTCAATGGCGCCGGACTCTTCGGTAAATGGGCTCTTCTGGTCCTTGGCGGCTTTCTTCGCGGACTTCTCGCGCTTCGTCTTGTAATTGTCAGGCACTTTGCCCTTTTTGAACTTGAGGCGGTACTTGTCCGGTGTTTTGTAGACGTCGCGGTAGTCTTCAGCTTCTTTCTTCTCATCGCAATCTTCAAGATCCTCAACTCCGTCTCGCTCACGGATGAAGTCTGCGCAAGCATCGCGAACATCTTGCAGCACCGGGCGCTCCAGCTTCAAGCACAAGTCGCGAAGGTTCTCACGTGTGACCTCTTCCTTGCCAATGAAATCCTCAATGCTCTCAGCCTTGAGTGCAGCAGGGAGCAAAGTAGACTGCGTAAGCAACAGGCGGCAGAACAAGAAATGCTTGATCTCAGCAACCTCATCCAGAAGCTGCTCAATCTCATCATCGGGAATGATGGGCGTCTGAGCATCGTATCCGGTCGGCCCAATGCCTTGGACGTACCAGCCTGTTGCTCGCTCGAATTTCACCGGCTTGCGCAGACGTTCTCGCATCTGACCTCTGGTCTCCATCTCGATTACATTCGCGCCTCTGCCCTCCTCCGTCTGCAAGGACGGATCCGCGAGCTTTTTGGTTTCCGCGTTGACCTTTCTTGCGCGCTTCTTCGCACTTTTGGAGAGCGCCTTCTCAGGGCCTGCAGAGCCAGAAGCGCTGTCAGCTCGAGCTTCGTCAGTTTCGGCGGGCGTATCCTCAGTCGCAGCATTAGGGTCTTGATCCTTGAGCATGAGGAAATACTTGATGAGCTCAACGTAATTCTCACGCTCATATCCGTAGATATCCTTGATAGGATCCCAATCGTCTTGCTCTTCTTCGGACATGTCGGAAAGGCGCTGCTTGTACGTCTCGTGGAGGTACTGCTCTTGCTGCTTCTGAGCCTCTCGAGCCTGTATCTCGCGCTGCTGCCGCTTGATCTCTTTCTGATGGCGCTGAAATAATAGTGACTCGAGTTTGACCTTCCTAGATTCGGTTTCGCCTTCCTTCTCTTCTTTGGCCTGGGTTTCTTTGACCCAATCGAACCATTGCTTCTGCTCGTACATGACGGTGGCTGCGCGCTTGCCGAGCTTTTCGAGCGCTTTGGTCATGTTCTGCTTGTCGTTGAGGAGCTTGTCGAGGTACTTTTGGTGGCCGTAATCATTGTCAATGGCGAAGAAATGGCTGTGGTGCAGCTTGCGGGCTCGGATGACCCGGTCTAGCAACTGGAATGTCTTGAAGAGGTAGTCGTGGAGTTGCTTGAGTGTGGCTTCATCGTTGATATCTGCGTAGTCGTGGGACACTATCGAGCCTTTCTTGCCGTCGAAGTACGAAGGCTGAGTACCAGGCAGTGAGTCGAGTTCTGCATTGCGTTTTTTGTATCCACGATACAAAGCTATTGAATGTGAGCTTTTTGATCACTTATTTTGTGTCGTTGATAATGGCTCATATGAATGTTGCAACCAATTGTCGCTTACCTTGACATTGCTTTGAATGAAACGCGCACAAACGGCCATCTGCAGACGTTGCCTCTTTGTCGCATGCGGTCTGACCGCTGAGATCAGACAGCAGTCTCGCACGACAGATCGGCGCCATCGTGCCGCCAGATAAGAATAGAAAGAATGTTGATGTTGGTCAAGATGGAATAATGTTCGTATTGGGTTGGGTAAGTACTGCGGAACCCCGCGCACTAAAAGCACGCTAGTGTCAACTCTAAACGCGTGTTCTCGTGATGTTGCATGGTTCAATCGAGGCTGTATTCTTTTGGCATAGGCGATGGATGACAATCCGCAAACCGTGGCGTCTGTGAAGTTCTCATGGGAAGAGGAAGCTACTGATCAGGTGGCAAGACGTTAGTCAACGTTGCTGACTGAGAGCTGCAAGCAGTATGCGAATTGCAAACGTAGATTCAATGAATACACCGCCCATATACGAGTCCTACTGTATACAAAAGCCAAATTGTCTCCGGTCTTGCTGACAATGAGTCTAATTGTCGTCGCCCAAACGCCGCGTGAGTCCAAAGATGCTGATGCAGTCCTTTCCGTATTCAATGCTCGGTCTCTGCGCATTGATATCCAATCGCTAAGTTCTTCTCCACGGCTGGATATCCAACTCTCCGAGTCTTTCCTTTGCAGCCTGTTTACCTCGTCTCGAGCGTGATCTCATCGCTCAAAAATCATCCATACTCCCCATAAAATCATCATCGTCGCCGGTATCCTTGCTCTTGGCCGGCGGCGCATCCCAATCGTCCTCCTCATCGACTTTCTGCTTCAGCTTCTCTTCGCTCTCCCTCTTCTTCCGTCTCTCCTCCAGACTTCTCAACTTCCTAATCTCATCCTCGTCGCCTTCCCTCTCCGCAGCAGCCATCCTTACACTCAGCGGGCGGCTCTGCATATAGCTCTCAAGATAACTCGCACCAAGACTACTCGGATATCCCACGCTGCCGACCTGATTCACGTCGTCGACGCCCGAGCCGCTGATGCCGCCGACGTACGTCTGGAAGCCTTCATCTCTTTCTTCTTTGTGGTTTTGGACGAGTGAGGATGCGAGCTCGTCCTCAACGTCGTCCATGTCGGGATATATCGGCTCGGGCCCCGCGGCGTGCGGTATCGAAGGCAGATCCTCGATGTGCATGGCTTCTGGCGGCGGGTCGAGAAAAGAGCGCGTTGCGTAGCTCGGCGGGGCGTAGGGGAGTGTCGGACTGCGCACGTTTGGGCTCGTGGGCGGGGAGTGCTGCGATTCTGTGACGACGGGCGCGGGGTTCGAGAACGGCGGTGCGGTCGATCTGAGCGGGCTTGTTTTCGCTTGTTGTGTCATGCTCAGCGGCAGGCTGTGGTGCACGGCGTCGCTGTGCTCGATGAAGACGGGCGCGTCGGAGGTCAGGCGCGGGTCGATCATGTCGTCGAGCGAGGCGCTCGAGGTGGTTGCTGAGGTGGTCTCGCTGCCGGGCGAGGTGAGCGCGGGCTCCTGGATCAGGTCGCTGGGCAGCACGACCTGGTCGTCGATGACGAGGGAGACGCGCTTGCGGTTTCGCGGGGTGCTGCTGTGGCTGCTGTTGCGCAGGGCGGACTTCTTCTTGATCGAGCTGCGACGCCTCTTGACGGGGTCCGAGGCCGAGCGCTCCTTCGTGGGCGTGTCCCCCGGCATGGCGTCCTTTTCCTGTGTGTGCTGCGGTGCGCTCTTGCTGTCGGCATTATCAAGGGCGGGCTTCTTCTCGGGCGACGGCGACTCGCGGGCGTCGAGCAGCGGGAGGAAGACGGGCGTGACGAGGCCGTACAGCTCCTTCTCGCGCTTGTGCACGCGGCCGTGCTTCTTCTGCTTCTTCTGCTCGTCGGGCGGCTGTGACTGCGGGCCCGCGTCTTCTATCCGCTCGACTCTGCTGTCGGTCGAGGCCGCGCTGGAGCGTCGCGAGCTCGAGGCAGCGTCGGGGTCCTCGTCGCGTTCCATCGCACGCAGCGTCTCTACAAGCTAGGCCGGGTTAGTCGGGCCTGTCTCTGGGTCGGATGCGGAGGAACGCGGCAGCAGATATCGCATCTCGCAATCGTACCTCACTCTCATACTGGCGCAGCTCGTCCTGCTTGCGCGCAATGTAGGCGTTGATGTCCTCCTCGAGCTGCAGCCGGCGCGCCTCGACGCTGCGGGCCAGCGAGTCCAATTGCGCCTGCGCGAAGCCTGGGACCTCGGCCGCCAGACCCGCCGTCGCGTGAAGGTGCATGGACCCGGGCCTCAGGTGATGGGCGTTGCGTGGATGTCCGTAACGACGCCTGCCGCGGCCTGTCAGTGTCTCTGCGCTCGTCCATTGCGCCTTGCGGGCGTTGTGCCGGAGAGCGTACCTGGCGCAAACGGACGCATCCGGAGCTGAAGGTCGATTGGAGCAGCCGAGTCACAGGACGCAATGCCTGAATGCGACTTGAACAATAGGCACGTGGATTGAAGCGGGTAACCGAACGAGCTCTAGAGCCTCAAATGAATCAATGATAGAACAAGTCACCAACAGCAGCGTCAACGAGTAACAATGACAGCGCCCGCCCACGCAGAAACTTTCCTCCCTTTACGGAGGGGCTCGCGCAACTTGCGGTCACGCTTGCGGTCGCAATCACTCGCCGTTTGGCCTCGCTCCCTCAGCGCCATCCCGCTTGCAGAGTCGCTAAACACCCGGTGGTGGGGCATCTCTATCCTTCCGTCGTTCCAGAAGCGCTGCCGGCCTACCTGTGGATCCAGAGATCCAGCGATCCGTACGGGAGCATCGCACTTACACGCGTCGAGCGTCACCGGCTCGTGTTGTGTAACGTCAATTCAGATATCTCAACAACACATCATCGATCTCATCACTGGACATTGGATCGATGGGTAGTAAGAAGTGTGATGGAGTCCATGTGATATGGACTGCCTAATCTGGCTTCCCGGTCTAGCCACAAGGCCATGCACCGATCTGCAACCCTGCCGTGCATCGCGGAAGACGGCCGCTTCTGCCTTCCTCGCTCGCTACTCACGTCTTCACATGTACAGCTACACAATTCATACTCGACATCTGACGGTTGCATGTGCGTTTGAAAGGAATTGGCACGTGATTCTGCAAGCGTAAACGTGTTGTGGAGGCGGCGAAGAGTATCTAATAAAGAGAGCTCCGAGGAATGATGTTGGAAGTTGCGTCAGACGTCGTTAATCTGCACATCCATCATATAACAAGGCAGACCGCAGGATCGAATCGGTCTCGCCGATTGACCGGATCGTAACACGTACTCAGAAATGTGAGCTCGATAGAGCTGGACACACTATGCAGGCCAATATGTTTAGCCTGGGGCATTTTTGAAGATTTGCATACGACGGCAGTAAACTCTCTGAACTCACAGCGTTCGCGAAACAGTCTGCAAGATATGAAGCAACGACATAAAACCGAAGAAGTGCGATTCTTCTCTCTACGAGTAAGCAGATCAGATGAGCCTGCGCCGAGCAATTGGTATTGAATACAGCGGGTCGTTTGCGTTTGTCAACAATGCTCCAAATGTTTTTCTGGAAAATGCAGCACTGCAACGAATGGCCGGTTTGTTGACTGTCACGGTCAGTGCTGAGTATTGCTGGCTCCAGCCATCCTCACATATGCCTTCGGAAGGCTTGACATAATGGCATGAGATGTTCGTTACAACTGGTTTCCAGTGGACGCTCGCTTCACGCGAGAGTGGCAGTCGTTCGAGGGGAGGTGCAAGACGAGAGTGGCATCATGAAAGCTGGACCCTGGATTAAAGATCATGCCTGAGTTGCCATGCGTCTACATACAGTCCAGTTCAACAGACAACAAAGGTCCTGGGTGATAGGTACTCTCCAGTCACAGGATCGGTTCGCCTGTGGAATGGGACCGGTAAATCTAGGCTCTCGTACAATCGATCCAGTCCACGCATCCAGCCGTGTACATAGCAGTCACCCACTATCTTGTATACAGCGTTCCCTGCTTCATCCATATCCTTATCCTCCCGCAGTAAGAACGGAGTCTCGTCGCCATCGAAGAGGACGATCTGATCACCGGGCTTGAGCGATCTTGACGCTACTCCAATGTAGCCTTTGGCCGTCCAAAACAAACAGCGGCCCTTGAGACGCCTTCGAGCTGCGATCCCTAATTGCTGGCCCGGTTTTCCGAATGGAGACGGCCGAGTTGAGTACTCTGAAGTCTTCACTTCACCAAGAGAAACCGTTTCAACAAGGGCCCGGTAGAAATTCTCCGGCTTGCATGGACCAGAGCAATGTCTTGGACGTAGCTTGCTTCGGCGCCAACGGTAGTTTACGTTCATATCCGTGCCCGTATGGGCAAGTAGATCCGAACACATCGACGTGTACAAGCCAACAATTAACGGCTGGTCGATGGGATGTCTCTCGTCAGCGTCATAAGCAAAGGGCAGCCTTTGACGCACAGTGTCCACGGTTATACCCGTCATGAAGAGTCGATGATGCTCATCGATCTCGACCTGCAGCGGTAGACCATCATTTGGGTAGGTGTAGGTCGTTGTCGGTCCGTACGTTCTTCCGTGTATACCGCATCCGGGCACATAAGATGGAAGCCCAGCATTGGCAATGTCGATGTTACAAGCATGCAACAGAGAGAAGTCGCGTGCTTTCAGAGATCTTAGAGTGAAATCTGAGAATACTGCGGTTGGTGTTAACGTGTAGTCAGGATGGACTGCACGTTTAAGTCCAAGTAGGCTGTACACTCGATCGCGATCATCCTTGCACGAACGTTGACGAGTCAGGTTCATGAACATGCTCGCCAACGTCCCTGGCCAACAATTTGCGTTCTTGAATAGCCATCGAGACTCCAGCAGGACCTGAATGAGTTGGAATGTATCAGGAAGAATTCTGACCGGCGAGATTGTGTGACCTCGAGCGACCAAATTCTCGTGCTTTTTGACGCAGTCAGCGACGTATTCCGTTGCAGCCTCCAGTTTCTGGAGAGAAATCTGTTCACTGCCTACTTACAGTTTCACATCGCGCGCAAGTATGAACTCTTGAACAGTCCAGACGCGTGTGAACCTGGATCGTGTCAGAGACACTAATGAGCGTGATTTGGGGCGAGCGTGGCGGGCGCACAGCAAGCCTGCTTCGAAGTCGAGCCATCGTCTACCTACCAGGGAATGGTCGCAAGATCTAGTACTCCAGGACTGCGCCAACCACAATACTTCCTGCGTTGAGATTGTGTGTTGTTCTCGCCTAGCCAAACAACTACCAATCTCGCTTCACGATAGATCCTATCCATGTGTGCTACTTGATGGCCTTTCTCTTCCAAATCTCCTTGATTAATGCATAAGGCATCTATCCACAGCATCCGGGGCTGATCAATGCGCAAACGCTGTAAGCCATTGTACAAGTTCTGCGTAATGGCAAGCCTCGACTCTTCGCTGCTCATGGAGTCACGGACATGTATGGCCTTGGGGAAGACAGGTTCGTCCCAGGTGTACGAAAGGGCTTCGTAGCTTGGCGCTCCATCTCCCCGGAACTCTTTGATATGACATCTCAAAGGCATTCCGTACGCCCCCGGTAACAGTGTCAGTAACTGAATTGACGATCGATGCTCCAATGGGCTATGCTGATATTGGGCCTTTAATGTTCCCATCTCGATCTGGACGTTCGATAGAGTCCGCTTGGTGTAAGGATGATGAAAGCGTTGCGCTCCAAGACAGCAAATCCGAGGTAGAAGCGCGGGGACGTTTGCCCTCTTGAAGGAGGCTGTGTTGACAACCCTACATGCAGCCTAAGGCACGCAGGTGTTCGCTAAGGTCAGACACTTAGATCTCGCATCATTCATGTAGATGCCAGAGGAAGTAATCACTTCGCAGTGTAGAAACGCTTGAATCGTGTTGTAGCATCCAACTGCCGTATGGATTTGGGAAAGGATGATGTTCTGGACAACCTCTGGGGTTTTCGGCGAGGTTCTTGCAGGTGCCTGTTACCTGCGACTTCGGAACCAACTTGCCATGATAGCCGCATCTGAAATCGCCTGCTGAAGCCTTACGCACAGCCTTTGGTTTGGGCAATGTGGGCGTGGTAAGGTCTTGAACCTTCTTGTCGCGGTCCACCGCCGCTGAACCTCGGACCCTGGTTGCACCACGTCAACAAGCGTGCGGCAGGCACAGCAGACGGCCTCGAGTGCGACAGGACACTGGTCGCTTTTGTCTCACCCTTGTACTGTTCGCACAGTCGCCCTGCAGTGACTCCCCGATGATCGAGTCAATGTTTCATCTCCACGTGATGTTGTCGTGGTGCTGTCATCGAGCCCCTTTGACGTGCCAGGATCCCCTTTGTTAGTTATTTGTTGATGGCGGGGATGTCTCAACACCACGATCTTCAGCTGTCAGCAAAACGCGTCCGCACCGCGCCGCTCGGCACACGAAAGTGAGGGGCACGACGCGTGAGATGATGTAGTCATTGTTTATCGATACCTTAGAAGCGTTCGAGTGAAGATCATAGGCCAATCAGGAATAGACAACGCCTTCACCCGCTGTCGTGTTTAGACGTTAGCGTCTCGCACAGGCCCTCAACTCATCTCGTCTCTGCACAACACCCAGCTTCCACCTGTCGCGCATCCCGCCCACCTCCTTCTCGCCATTCTCTTCGCGCCCCCGTGGCCTCTCTCTTTCTGTTTCTTTTGTTCTTTTACCTGTGTGGTTGCGGACCGCTCGCGACGACGATACCCCCTGCGACGCCGAGGGGTCCCAGTAATCGCAGCGTGTTCCCCTACCTTTCACGCGTCGCCGAACAGTCAAGCAACCCCTTCGCTGGGCGCAAATCTGAAGACAATTCGACACGGTAAAGCGCACGCTCTTTGTCTGCGTTCGCTGCCTAGACAGCCTCTTCGGACGGACCTCCTTTATACCTTTGTACCTTTATAATACTACTCTCGGGCAATGGAACAGTGAGCGCTGCATCTGCGGAACACGACATGGCAACGACCGCGAATCCGCCGCCAGGTGCGCTGGTGCTGAACGATCACACCACCCTCGACCCATTCACCACGCAAGACGGTCACAGGCAGCGCTATTCGGCCTTCGACAACTCGCAGTTCTCGCTTTACCTGAATGGCTCTCCAGCGCAGGCCAAACGGGCCCTGGAGGCACATCTCGCCGAAACGACTCGTCGATTGCAGGAGACATCACACCTGGGCAATTCGCTCGTGCAGCAGCGCAAGGAGCTGGAAGAGCGACTGAAGGAAGTGGAGGGACAGCAGGCAGACGACGATATCGGCCCTGAGCTGCGCTCACGCTTGGCCGAGATTGAAAAGGAGTTCAACGAGGTTGGGCGGGAGACGGCTCGCGTTTTCCTGCCCAAGTCCCGTGTGCCCAGCGGCGAATCTGATCTCAACGGCAGCTCTGTTTATGCCAGCGAGGCCATGAGCTCTCCCACGAAAGTCAGCGTTCCATCTCGCAAGCAAAGGAATCAGCAACCGAACCGCATTCAAGACATCCACCTCGCCACCGAGATCTCCACATCTCTATTGTCGCAACTCAAGGAGCTACAGGCTGTACTGCTGGACAAGGAAGAGTCACTCAAGACTGCTGAGCTGGATAGGGCAAACCTCGAGATCGAGGTGGAAGGCCTGTCTCAGCGTCTGCGCGCTCTCGACGAGAGCGACTCGCGGCTGAAGGACGTTAACTGGAGCCTGGAGACGCAAGTGCGCGAATTTGAAGCACTATCGAAATCAGCAGCCGACAAGGAGAACCGTCTCACCCACAACCTGAATCTGGCCAAATCCGAGAAGTCGTCTTTGGAACGCGAATTCGAGGAGCTCAAGGGCTTGTACGCAACGTTGAACGACGATCACATCAACAGGGTCAAGCAGCATGAGACTGAATTGTCTGGGCTGCGGCGCAATGTTGCCATGGGCGAGGCTGAGCGCAATGCTCTCCAGAGGAAGGTCGAGGATCTGTCTACGCAGAACCAGGAGCTCGCAAAGGCTGTCGCTTATCGAATGAGAGGCGATGAGCACCATTCTCCTGAGGAGGATTCTCCGGATGCCAGCTTCCACGAGGGCGAGAGTTTGACTCCTGAGCATTCCCCGCCACCTTCTCCTAGCAAGGCTACTCCTCGTCACGGCCAGCTCGAATCTGAGACCCTCAAGCACTCCCTGCAGCACGCTCACCGTATGATCCAACAGCTCAAGAACAACATTCACCGCGAGAAGACCGAGAAGATTGAATTGAAGCGCATGCTTCAAGACGCTCGTGATGAAATCGATGTTGCTCGCAATGAGTCTAAAGCCCCAGGCAGTGCAAGCAAACGCAAGAAGGCTGACAAGGATGTGTTTAAGAAGCCAGCCCGACCAGACCGTCTTGGCGCGATGAGGCAAGGCAAGCAAGAAGTGATCATGGAACTCGACGACGATGACTGGGAGGAGCAAGACCTCATTCCTTCGCCCAGCAAGCCTGAAAGGCCTCATCACTCGGTTCCCGGCGCTTTCAGTGGCTACACCTCCATGGCCGAAACCAGTGCCAACGAAGGCTTCGAGACCGCCAACGAAGTCTCTGATGCTCATTTCGAGACTGCGAACGACGATGGCACGACTACGGAGACAGATGCCTTCCAAACCGGTGCCGAAACTCTTGACGGCAATAGCAGCGACGATTTGACCGAAACCGAGATGGGTGGATCGAACCAGGGCACCATTCGCAACAGATCACCTGCGATCATTCGACGCCAGCAAAGCGGGCAGAGCTACCGAGACATGTACGAGAGTACCGCCTCGAACTCTGGTTCCGAGTCCGAGCGAAGTGCACGCACACCTCAGAGTCGTAAGCGCAACTCATCTTTCCGCTACCTGCGGCCGACAAGCTCTCGTAAGTCGATTGCGACACCTAGGGGAAGTTTCCAAGACATTTTCCACCACGGCACACCGCCAACGGCGAGAGATTCTCCTGCCAGCAACAGCAATCAGAGCACCCCTGCCCAGGGCAGGAGCTTGTTCGCCGAGCTGGACGGCCTCAGTGGAGGTGAAGATACGGACAGTGCGTTCGAGGGCACTCCAGGTCGATCTAACGTTGTGTCTCCCGAATCTACGATGGAGAAGAGCGTTCTGGGTAGATCGGCTCTTCAGCGAACAATCCCCATGGTAGCTATGATCGATTCCAGCACGATGACCGAGCCCGACGTGGCACAACATGTGAGCGTATCGTCCATCCACAAGATCCACGATGTTCAACCTCAAGCTCCTCAGCCAGCTGAGCTGCACCTCTCATCGCTGGTCAGCCAAGGTACCAGTCCAGCGGCGCCATTCCCGCCCCAGCTTCAGCTGTCGGCGCACGCTTTCAACCACACCGAGCCGAAGCTTGTGTCCCCTCCGTCGCTCAACATCTCCAGCGTTTCTGGACACGAGTCTTCTCCCAGGGCCCCTGCATCTGTGCCCCTGACAATCTCGTCTACAGCAGCCCACGATACGTCACCACGGGTCCCCACAGCACCGTCTCTTGGCATGTCTGCAATGGAGGCGCATCATGCCCAACATACCTCACCTCAGTCTCCACTTGCACCAGTCTTTGACTTCTCTTCGGTCGCTGGCCATGCCACGTCTCCACGCGCGGTTGCTGCACCCGCCCTGAGTGTTTCCAATGTCTCTGGTCACACAACCGAGCCTCGATCCGTGCCTGCACCGGTGTTCAACCTTTCCTCAGTATCTGGGCATGACACTGAGCCGAGAGCTGTGCCTGCACCTTCATTGAATATGTCCAGCGTATCCGGCCACATGACGGAACCTAGAGATCTTCCAAGACAGCAATTTGGAGTGTCAGAGGTGTCCGCTCATGCCAGTGAGCCGCGTGAGGCTCCTCGTCAAGCTTTCAACATGTCCTCAGTCACTGGACATGCAAGCGAGCCGAAGGACGCTCCCAGACAGATGTTCGATATGTCCACAGTATCCGCGCACGCGACCGAGCCGCAACATGCACAGGCCGCACCACTGGACATGTCGTCGATGTCGCACCAGAGTACCGAGCCTGCTGAGGACCACAGTCACGAACTTGGTCTGAAGGCTCTGACACCGGCTGCTCTGGTCGCTTCCGGCGTTGCAGCATCGCAGATGACTGAGCCGAAGGAGGCGTCAAGATCTTTGGATGAGCCTCACGGTATTGCTTCAAGTTCCACCTACCGTCAAGTGACCGGAGAAGACGCACGGAGACAATCTCCACTGGCTCTGTCGAACTTCTCGGCACACTCGACCGAACCCGCGGATGCACCTCGGGCGCCGCTGTCGATATTCTCAACAACGTCTTCGCCAGCGACAGAGCCATACCAGCCGAAGCCAGCGGCCCATCAAATCTCCCTGCACTCCTCGCAGGCTACGGCGCCGTCTGCGCCGAAGACAGTCGTGCATCAATTGTCTCTGCACTCGTCCCAGGCCACGGAGCCGGTCGTGCCTAAGCAGGCTCTTCATGCTTTCTCTTCGCACACCTCCCAGGCAACAGAGCCCTTCGCACCTAAGCCGGCCTCTCACCAGCTTTCTGTGCACTCCGCGCAGATCACAGAGCCTCTCACACCCCGACAACAGCTGCTGCAGTTCTCATCATTTGCATCGAAGACGACTGAGCCGATTGTTCCAAAGCAGCAATCGCTGCAGATGTCGAGCTTCGCCTCAAAGGCCACGGCACCTGTGATTCCCAAGCCACAAACTTTGCAGCTGTCGTGGTTCGCTTCTGAGGCTACTGAGCCTGTGGCTCCCAAGCGAGCAGCGCCCGAGCTGTCCACCCTAGTGCATCAATCTTCCGAGCCTATCGAGACTCCCAAGGCATTGACAGCGTTTTCGACAATGTCTGCTCAGACGACCGAGCCCGTTCAGCCAAGAGCAGTACCATCGAGCTTCTCGATGTTCTCATCGCAGGCCACCGACCCGCGTGAGCCTCCACGACAGGCTTTGTCAGGAGTGTCACTCGTCACAGCTCAACACACTGCACCTCTCCACCCAGCCGTGGCCTCGTCAGGCTTCTCAGATGTCAAGACCGTGCGAAGTGACGAACCTGAGTCTCCCACAGTGCCTGCTTTCCTGCCAACCCCCAGCAGACCGTCCGCAGCAAACCGCGTTGTCGCTACGGAGCTGGCTTTGTCTGACCTCTCAATCCAGCACACCGAGCCCCAGATCCCTTCAAGACCTGTTACTGCGCATCGAACCGGACCCACACCATGGACGCTTGACTTTGCGCAGGCGACCCAGCCATGGAGTCAAGACAAGCATTTGGACTCTGACCAGACCTCTCTTAAAGACCAAACAACTCGCAGTCCGCTTGCACCCATCAATGCCAATGCCGCGCGAAAGCCAACACGATCAGCAATGACCGATGGCGGTACCCAGACCATGGTATCTGCAGAACAAATCGACAAGTTACTACTTGCTCGTGGCAGCAACAGGCAATCTGGAACCATCGCCACAGCTGGCATCGAGAAGTCTCTATCGCCGCCTCCTTCGCCGAGCAGGAGACACTCAGGAGAACGTGTTCCTCGTCGCCCTGGAAGTTCTGGCAGCATGCGTTCGCGCGCTGCATCTCCGCCACCTCTGCCCGCCGATCACAAGCAGGTCATTGCTGCAGCGGCTCTCAAGCAGCCCGTCGTGCCGGCGACTACCAGTAGCATGGGTCCGCCGGTCATGCCCGCTTCAGCTTACAAGAAGCCTTCTACACCTTCGCTGAGGACTGGTGCCGCCACACTGACGCCCAGCCGTACCGGCGGGACCACACCGCGCGCTCGTCGTCGATCTACGAACCGCAGCGATGCTCGTAGTGGAGCGTCGTCACCGATCAGCCGTCGTTCCTCCATCTCTTCATTCACGTCTGAAGTCGACCAACGCTTTAACACAGCAGGAGGACCCACATTCGCTCCGCCAGGCTTGCCGCCAGGTGCCACTGATCCTCGCATGATTCAAGCTATCACGCAGACCATGATCGGCGAGTATCTCTGGAAGTACACACGCAAGACAATGGGAGGCGGCATGTCCGACACACGTCATCGCCGTTTCTTCTGGATCCACCCTTACACCAGGACGCTGTACTGGAGCGATAGGGACCCCCAGACAGCTGGGAAGACAGAGTTGAAAGCAAAGAGCGTGGCAATCGAGTCTGTCGAGGAAGTCGAGGATATGAACCCTACGCCTCCAGGTCTGCACCAGAAAAGCTTGCTCGTTTCCACACCAGGTCGTTCCATTAAGTTCACCGCTGCTACGAGCAGACGCCACGAGACCTGGTTCAATGCCCTCAACTACCTTTGTCAAAGGGTCGAGGAGGGGGTCGAGGAGCCCGAGCAGCGACCACCAGAGTCACCGGCTGCGAATGAGATTCAGGATGAGTTCAACGCTGGGTACAGGAGCGCATCGCGCGCAACTGGTCGATCAAGGGTTTCTAATATGTCGCACATGAGCCGGAACACAACCCTCAGCCGTGACGAAATTCCAACGCTCCGACAGCACCACGTTACTCCCCAGCGCGCAGCTTCTACTGAGCCAGGCCAGACAAGCTCTATGAGCGGTCGCTTCAGCAGCTTGCTCAGACCCAATTCCGCCATGCGCGGCTCGTTCTCGAGCCGCCGGAGCAGGATCGACGAAAACACATTCGAGGAGCCTAGCACCGCCACCATGGATCTGAGCCGTGAGATACACGACCACGTTGAGCGCGACATTGAAGGCATGGTCAACGTTCGAGCTTGTTGTGAGGGCAGGCATGACGTAGGGCATCTGCACATGCACTCGATGAAGCACCGCCACAACAGCCACAGTGCGCTAAGCAACCGGCCGTCAATCATCAGTTCGCTGACCTCACGGTCAAGCTCACGAGCAGACACCCGCGCAGAATCGCGAGCGGAGTCGCGGACCGAGTCCAGGACCGAATCGCGCACGGAAGCTCGCAACGACCGGAGACGGCACCAGAACAACATGGATGCTTCAAACTTCAGCGCTGGTGGTTAACTCCTCCCTCACACCTACCTTCCTACCTACCACTTAGTGTATACGCACACTCATAGTCGTTTAATCTGATTGACAGTCTCCATTTCCTTAGTTATCAGTATCAGCAAGCATTGCGAAATCCATTCTCTATTTCCTATGTGTTTCTGTATCGCCGTTTCTGCTTTTGGACTATGTCTCGAAGTTTGGGTCTGCGCGAAGCAGCAGGTCGGACTAGATTGTGGACGGAGGAGCATCTGGGCGCAAGTTGTCGATTGGAGGGAGAAGATTGATGTGGGATACAGATGGTATGGCGATGTGCCGAGGACGCGCACCTAATGACTCTCCTTTCCCTACACCGCACCTGTACTCTCAACTCTTCACCAAGCGATTGTTATCAATAATGTGTTTCAGCGCGCATGGACCTGGCGCATGTCGATTAGAAAGGAATCAAGAAACGTCTAAATTGAAGGCATGGCTACTCTAAGATGACGTACTGTGTCTGCTACGTGATGCGAGTCTAGACTCTGTCGCTGGAGTTCCCCACGGCAACACGCGTAGTGAAGGAGGCCCATGCGCGCCCCTGCCTTGCGGCTGAACGACGCCAAGACATTTTTAGAACATCCAAACTTTTCGAAGAAACGTCGACAATTCTCAAACCCAACGTCAACATTACGAACACTCAAATCAATCAGCGTCGATCTATCCACGCGACTATAGACAGTAGAACATCAACGAAACACGAAACACGCTGCGCACGAACCACATAACAGTCCTCGCATACCTCAGCACGACTACCGCTCCCTTCGCTCAGCGCAAACAATCGCGCGCATCCGCCACCTCTCCATACCCACCAGCACACCAGCCGCACATCAGTCATCATGGCGCGCAATTCAGAAAAGGCGCACTCAATGCTCTTCCGCTTCCGGGCCGCGCAAGCCGCCGAAGCAGGCATAATCGACATCTCGCGCACACGGCGACCAAAGCTGATTACCAGCGTAACTTCGATCCCCGTGTGCGAAAAGTGGCGCGGCCAGGTGCTCAAGGAGATCAGCCGCAAGGTGACCAAGATCCAGGACGAGGCGCTGTCGGACTACCAGATCCGCGACCTCAATGACGAAATCAACAAGGCTATGCGCGAAAAGTACATGTGGGAGAAGCAGATTAGGGACCTCGGCGGCCCGAATTATATGCGCGGTGGGAGAGTGCTGGATGAGGAGGGACGAGAGGTGCCGGGCGGTGGGAAGGGGTATAGGTACTTTGGGCGGGCGCGGGAATTGCCGGGTGTCAAAGAGCTGTTTGAGAGGCAGGAGAGGCCTGAGGATGACGATGGGGCGCGGAAGGGAGGCGAGAAGAGAAGTGAGTTGAGGCAGAAGGTGGACGCGGGTTACTATGGGTATAATTTGGATGAAGAAGATGGCACACTACTGGCGTATGAGGCAACCAAGGAGAAGGAAGCTTGGGATCATTTCATGACTCTGCCAGACGATTTGAGCGAGAAGCCAGGCAAGACGCAGAAGGAGTGGATCGAGCTGCCAGGCGATGCTGGAGACGGCGTTCGATGGCAAGTGCCGACACTGGAGGAAGTCAACAATGAGCTTGTCGAGCGCAGGAGGAGGAAGCTGCTGGAGAAGCTGGGATAGGCGTCTCGGAGCGGACTGCATACCAAAAGGAGTCAAAAGGGACAAAGACTGATACCCACGCCGAGCGATTGGCGGTATGGAAACTGGACTGTAACATACATTATCATTACGAGAAGAAGTCGGCAAGAGCCACCCATGTGCGACCGAAGTAATGCAATATCATCTGGGCATTTTTACCTTCGTAAGTCCTCGTACCCTAGTGCTTTGTAGCTACTTTGTAGGGCACATGGCACCTGCCATACAAGGCTTGACACGTGCAGCGAAAGGATCACCCCGCAGTAGCTCGCTTCAGCCTTGCCCTCCAGGCAACATCTCTCACCCATCTATTTAGCATTCTTCTACAACTCAATCGAGCATGGTTAATGCCGCATTCTGCACTCGATGCAAGGCTTTGCTGCGCAACGACATCGAAGAGAGCCTGCCAAGAACTCAGAATAGATACCATGCATCACGCAGATGCCGACTCATTCCGGCAAGCGTTGAAGCTTGAATGCCCATTTTGCGTCAGGATCTGGATGGCGATGGGTCGACCGACTGAACATTCAGGCACTCGGTTCCATCCACCCTTCATGGTGAGCAACGGCACTTTCAGAATCAATTTCTGGGACGCTGATGAGGGACCTGGTGACCTGACCGCACACGGCAATGGCCTGCAGATTCAGCTTTCCTTGGTACCTATACATGGTGGGTCAACGTTTACACACTACGTCTCTCAAGCTGACAATACAACTCTAGCAATCGAATTTCCAGCCCAACAGGCTTCTTTCTCACTGAACACCCGAGCAGACTCAGCGCTGGACTTCCTGAGCTCTTGTCTACACCAATGCCGTTCTTCGCATGCTCGATGCCAACTGGCAACATCTTCCAAACACCATGTGCCAAAACGAGTGGTGGAGATCGATGGCTCCATGGACAGAGTCCGCGTACGCGAGCGCAAGACAGATGCTGACTGGACTACCCCATATGCTGCACTCTCGCACTGCTGGGGAGTTTCGCAAATACTGAAGTTGACCAAGGAGACCACAGAAATGTTGCAAGATGGGCTACCAATTGTCGATCTGCCCAGAACGTTCTAAGATGCGGTCTACGTATGCTCGAGATTGGGGCTGCGTCATCTCTGGTTAGATTCGCTGTAAGTCAACATGACCGAAGTATTATCTTTAGCTTCAAACTCAATCTCTGCAGTTGTATCATTCAAGACAATTTGGAGGATTGGGCCATCGAGGCAGAATCAATGGGAACGATATACAGGTACGCAACGTGCACAATCGCTACCACAGCCGCCATAAATGGCGACATAGGCTTGTTTCACAACCGCAACCGTTTGCCTTTGCCTCCTGTACAAGTCGAAGGTTCATGGCAAACCCTGCCTCCTGAAGACGACGAATTCAAGGAGTCCTTCCCTTCCGCAGGAACATTCTGGATCGGTCGTCCCACAGATTCACATAGAGACGTTGACTCGGCACCGTTGAACACAAGGGCATGGGTTTTCCAGGAAAGTTATCTTTCTCCTCGCATATTGCACTTCACCAATAAAGTCGTCTATTGGGAGTGTGAAGAACTGTTCGCGAATGAGATGTACACATCGGGCGTTCCGACTTATGCACAAGGCGGCAAAGATATGGACACGAGGCGTCTCAAGAGCTTGAATCACCGTCGTCTCGCTGGACACTCCGCGCAGACCAAAGAAAGTCTCTTGAAAAATGGCCCATCCACAACAAGACAAGGTGACGATCTATACCGTGCTTGGACCTCACTTCGACGCGCTTATACAGCATGCAATCTCACTTTTGAGACCGACATAGTCGTGGCATTTCTGGGAGTTCTGCAAGAAGTAGCGAAATGTTACCTGGGCGATGACATGCTGATCAACGGCCACAAGGTGTCAATAGAGCAGTCATTCCCTGCCGGATTGTAGTCACAACGGATACATGAGGAACTTTGCTGGTCGCATCCACACCGATCAAGCTCTACAAAGTCATGCAGACCGAAGAATTGGCGAGCACCCAATTGGAGTTGGGCAAGCACTCTGCATGAGATCTTGCCCACCGCCAAAGAAGTTAACAAACCAGGACATCCAGATGTCAATCAGCCTTGTGCCAAAGTGGTAGAAATCCGCGTACATTCCAGTCCATCTGGTCAGCTTACAGAGGCTGTCCTTCGCCTCAAGTGTTGCCTAATTTCCGGACTTCTCCGAGTCTGCGACTGGAACAGCAGCTCTTTCGACGCTGAGATGGACTTCCGAGGAGAGACACCTCTGGATACAACCGGATCTCACGTTGTCATCGTCATGGACGAACCTTTGTCGAAAGACGTGCGAACTAATGGCCGCGAACTCACAGCGGTCATCGCGTTCCATTCCCGCAATGAGAAAAGAGTGTCCTGGGCAGAGGGTTTAGTCCTAGAAAGGTCGAGTGAAAAGAATGGTGCTTATCAGCGCCTTGGACGGTTTCACGCGAGAGACCAGGGTGGTTCTGGATACGGGCTGCAACGCCTTTGGCCAAGATATGAGCAAGCCGAGTCTCAGGTCATCGAGATCATTTAAGAGAAGGGAACATTGAGCGTCCTCGCTTAGTAAGGATCCGCTCGAGCATCACGATTACATTGCATCAAGATCATGGAATCGACATGAGCATTGACAAACCACAAACGGAGCCACGCCGTGAATGCCGCTCAGTATGTACATCTTCCGCAGTACCCACACTCGTCTGCTGAGCAAGCTGTGAAGTCTTTTTCCTCGTCAGAGTCCCCAAAGTCCCCAAAATCATACCTCGGCTCGTCTGACAAGCTGGGTCCAGCTGCCACTGTCTGCTGCGTGTCATCACCATACTCCAATTTCAATCCACCTTGTCCAGCTCTTGCTATCCATTGCTCTCTTAGTGTCTCCGGTAACGCGTGCACGCCAGCGCCGAACTGTCTTCTGATCTCAAGTGCGCCCTGACCGGAGAAGTACACCTCGAGCAGACGCTTCTCATCTGCAGTTGCGATCGCGATGATCTTATTGAGCAGGACGATGAGCCGACGAATGGCATCAGAGTTGTCTTTCTCGAAGTCAAAGATCAAAGGTCTGACGTCCTGGATCTGAATATCTTCGAACAGGCCGTATCCATCATGGTATGCGACGATGAAGTTGGGGATTTGCTTCACCCAGAGCTGAGGAGTGATGTCGTCCATCTTTATGGACTTGTGGTGTCTACCGGAACGGGTCTTGAGATCGAAGATAGATGCTTGGTCAATCGGTTTGCCGGCTTGCTTTACGGACAGTGAGTCGGTGCTGCTGTATTTTGGAAGGGATATCGTTGTGCTCGAAAGAGCCTCCGTAAGTTCGTCCGTCGACAGAGGGGCTTCTTTGGTCGATTGTTGCGCTTTCCCTTCGTCACTGTTGTCAAGAAAACCGTCACACTCATAGCGTAACAAGCAGGTGATGCCTCCCAGGTCATATTGCACGATGCGCTGATGGGTCACTGAGCCCTTGACGTCTTCGGACCACGTTGTGTATGCGTCGGGGAAGGAATGCCCAAACCCGCGGACGCCTTCGATAAGCTCTTTTGGGTCATTCTCTTTGCGAATAAAGAAGACCGTATCACCAATGACCTCAACGCTGAAGCGGAATGCTTTGTCACCGCCACGCACGAAGCGCAGAAGGTTACCCAGAGTGCTACCGCAGGCGAAAATGTCAGCTACGGTCGGTGATTGGCTCTTGGAGGTCATGACGGCCTGTACAGCAGGTGCGATGGGATACTCTGGGTATCGAGCAGCATTTGGGTCACGATGGAAGCTACCCTTATCCTCTGGCAGTTTTCGAGCAACGTTCAGAGGCGTCCATCGAGGCGGTCGACCTGCTCTCTGTCAGTCTAGGATGTCTCTTCCAAGCTATTACACTTGCCTGGTACGACGATCGTGGAGTTTTTGTCAGCTACCCAATTGTAAGAAGTAACATACTGGCAGTTCTCTATGCCTATGGAAGATGGTAATTCAGTAGGTGGCAATGCGAGATCTGAGCTCTGAACGGAAGCAAGTATGTCTCCCAGCGGGATTGTGACAATATCAGGCTTGGCCGGCACCTGGCGCTTAATGAAGGGACGAGACCATCCGCCACGACCTCTTCGTGGGGCATATCCACCTCGGCCAGTGCTGGATCCTGACGCGAAGGACATTGAGAGTAGCTGAAGACAGACAGAGAGGTACGATCGAAGGAGCGCAAGGCAGCGGGCGAGGAGTATCCATGCGACTGGACACGCTCAAATATGCAGAGCTGCCTAAACGAGGCTGAGTGTGTGGCTTGCCAGCGCGCGCTTGCTGCATCTTGAGGTGGCACAACACCAAAATAATGAACGGTCATTTGTCCGGGAAATGCCAGAACATGCTGGCGGATTCAGACAAGGGCTTTCTGCATACAACTCGTCCTGCTGTCTTCCAATCGTTTGCACAGCCTTGTGTCGATGAAAGGTCTCAGGCAAGCCAGAATGTTGTTTTGCATTCGCGTCGCTTGTTGAGGTCACCTATAAGTCCATCAATGTTCGCGCAGAGGACGTCAGTACCGATTCGAAGTCATCAGTTATCTTACCACCTTGCTGATAGTCGCGCATGGCGAATCAAGATAAACGTGCCCTTGGGCTGAGCAAGTTATTCAACTCAGTCGTCCATGGCAATCGCGAGCTCAAAAGTGCGGCAGATGGAGATCGCTTCCTGGAGGCGCTGGTAGCCCAGAAAGATGTGTCGAAGAACGTGGAGGTCCTGATTGCGAATCCTGCGGGACTCGGCGCTGTCGCGCGCGCCTTCCGTTTCTCGAACAGCAGCACCTTCATCAACGGGTTTGCCACGTCTGCCATCCTTCATCTGACCGACCCGTCACTCAAACAACTCTACGGTGGCCAGTTCCTCCAGCGGGTAGTTGAGGCTATTGTCAATCCACCGTCCTTCTGGAACACGCTCGTCGAATCACACAACGCACGCATCCTCACTCCTGACGCAACACACGCCTTCGCCTGGTTGCTCCTCGAGGTCATCACTTTCCGCTCTGACGAAGTTCCAGGCTCACGAGAAGTCGCTGAGAGGATAACAAATAATGAGTCGTTTATCAATTCCGTGTCCCTGGTTGTGCGCAATCTGGGACAGAAAATCAAACATGTTCTTAGCAGCACATCAACAGACGGCGCAGACGGACCTGGCGGACGACACGACAATGACTTTGCCGACTTTCGTAAGATCAAAATCCTACCAACTCCAGATGAGTTCGCATCGACTGGTGCACCGTTCTACCGGCGCGCGGATGCTGTTCAGACCGCGGATGCAGATCAGCGCGGACTGATGCACATCGACAATCAGTTCCGCCTACTGAGGGAGGACCTTCTTGGCGAGTTACGCAACGACTTTCAGATCAGAAAGGGCAAGTGCAAGACAACTCTCACCAACCTGCAGTTCGCTGGTCTCGATCACGGTACACTCAGCAGACGAAAGCCGTGCATGCTAAAGCTACGCTGTCTTGATGACATTCCTGGACTGAAGAACTTGAAAGATACCCCAAGCAGAAGAACTCATGTCAAAGACCCGCGTAACAAGAACCTCATGAAGCACCAGTCTCTTGGTTGTCTTGTCAGCAACGGCGCCATCATCGCTTTCGCAACTGTAGAGAGAGACGATGATCTGCTTACTCAGATACCTCCCATCATCGTTCTCAACATCGCGGAAGAGGACTCGTTCCGCAAAGTCCTCGTTGCTTGCAAGTCAGACCACGATTTGCGGTTCTTCCAAGTGGATACTGCCGTGTTTGCGTACGAGCCGGTCCTTAAGTGTCTTCAAAGTATCACAGACATGCCACTTCAGGATCAGCTTCTAAGCCTACGTCCTGGTGCAGCTGAGGAGCTCTCTGGTATCCAACCCACGAAATTCATCAATACCATTACCGAACAGTGGCAGAACGGTCTTCAATCTGTAGTTGGGACCAGTCGACCTGTCAATCTGGATGTCGCGCAGACTGAGTCACTCATCGCGGGTCTGACAAAGAAAGTGACTCTCATACAAGGCCCTCCTGGTAAGTTATTCTCCATGTAGTCCAATAACGCCACCGGGGAACTTGCAGCTAATTGATTGTAGGGACCGGAAAGTCTTACGTTGGTGCCCTTATCGCGAAGATCCTCAAGGACCAAACAAAAGAGAAGATCCTTGTGCTGACGTATACTAACCACGCCTTGGACCAGTTTCTTGAGGATCTTCAGAAGATTGGGATACCCGATGAAGACATGCTTCGACTTGGTTCTAAGTCAACAGCAGCCACCAAGGCACTTGCACTGAATGAACAAATGAACACAACATACAGGATGAGTCCGCAGACGAGAGCCATGATCAATTCGCAAAAGACAAAGGCAGAGAGCTATCTGGACGCTATGAACGACAAGATGGCGCGTTACAAGACGCGCATCAACGACCAAGCCCTTCTTGATTATCTAGAGTTCTCTGAAGATTCTGAGTTCTTCGATGCTTTCGTGGTACCCAGTGGCGAAGGCGGCATGACACAGGTTGGTCGACAAGGTAAAGCGCTTAGTAGCACGTACCTCCTTGAACAATGGGCTGCGGGTAAGGATGCAGGAATCTTCCGCGCTGAGGCGCGAAACCAGTATCCAAATGTTTGGTTGATCGACCCAAAGGCACGCACCGACTTCCTGAAACAATGGTATCGAGAGATTGTTGAAGAAGAAGTTACTGAGATTGCGACACTGTTCCAATCCTACAATGCTTGTCGAGACCAGGTTGAACAGTTGTTCAAGGAGAAGTCTACGCACACAATGCAACAAAAGCGTATCATCGGATGCACGACTACAGGAGCTGCGATGTACACAGAGCAGTTGCGGAAAGTCGCGCCAGGAATTATCCTTGTCGAAGAAGCCGGCGAGATTCTCGAGAGCCATGTGCTTACCGCGATGACTGCTTCAACGAAGCAGCTCATCCTAATCGGTGATCACAAGCAATTGCGACCAAAGGTGAACAACTACGCATTGACCATCGCGAAGGGTGACGGCTACGACCTCGACATATCCCTCTTCGAAAGATTGGTTAACGCCAAATTCCCCTACACAACCCTCAATGTGCAACATCGAATGCGCCCAGAAATTTCGTCGCTCGTGAGGAAGCTCACATATCCTGAGCTCGAAGACGCTGATTCGACTACGCGCAGACCGGCGTTATGCGGTTTCCAGGACAACGTCATTTTCATCTCGCACAATCGGCCAGAACTGAACGCCGACAAAATCGCTGACAGGCGCGATGGTGATGCAAAGTCCAGTAAAGAGAACGCATACGAGGCAGATATGGTACTGCAGTGTGTTCGTTACCTTGGACAACAGGGCTACGGCACGGAGCACATCGTGGTTCTGACTCCCTATCTCGGGCAATTGTACCTTCTGATGAGAACGTTGGCTACGGAGAATGATCCTATCTTGAACGATCTGGACAACTTCGAATTGATACGAGCTGGTCTTCTCACTCCCGCTGCAGGGCATGTTTCAAAGAGGCGTATCCGTATCTCGACAATTGGTAAGTGAAACCAATCTACCTTCTCTTCGTGCGGATGGTTACAATGCTTCGATCGTGTGGGCTGCTAACGTATTCAGACAATTATCAGGGTGAAGAAAGCGACGTCGTCATTGTCTGCCTCACGCGTAGCAACCCTGTTGGTGACATTGGTTTCATGTCAGCCCCACAGCGCGTCAATGTGATGCTCTCCCGTGCCCGGAACGCACTCATCATCTTTGGCAACTCAGACACCTTTGTGCAGAGTCGCAAAGGTCGAGAGGTCTGGGTGCCGCTCATGGACGAACTGAGGCGCGGTGGTCATATTTACGATGGTGTTCCAGTCAAGTGTGAACGACACCCTGACAAGTTGGCACTCCTCACGAAGAAAGAACAGTTCAGCACCGTCTGTCCAGACGGTGGCTGTTCTGAACCTTGGTACGTACCCTCCCAGGCAGCAGAGAAACCCGGTTACAGAGCAAAAGCCTGGAGGTTTTGAGACGCAGGCAGATGGCTTTTTGCGAGTGTTTTGCAAATCGATCATCTGCCTGACAACTGCAACTGTTGTGTCATTACAGCCATGTTTTCTTTGCCACCAGGGAGTTTGTGTTTGGAAGGAAAGAAAGGACGCTAACCTTCGCAGTGGCGAATTACTCAATTGTGGGCTGCACTCGTGCCCTCAGCGCTGCCATCAACTTGTCGATCATTCGAAGATGCAATGCAGGACCATTGTAACCTCCAAATGCTCCAGCAACCACAAAGCCTCCAGGCGGTGCTATGACAAGGCGGCTATCACCTGCCAGAAGTGCGAGACCGCCAGACTAGCTCAGGAGAAGCGACGTCAGCGCAATCATCAACTCGATGAAGAGCGACAAGCAAAGCAGCGGGCATATCTTTCCCGCCTGATTGAAATTGAGGACGAGATTGAACATCAGAAGCGCCTTTTGACCAGCCGCACCGAAGAAGCAGAGCAAGCAAATGCCATCGCACAGAAGAAAAAGGATCTTGAGAACCTCAAAAAACGGGTCGCTGAGCCTGTCAAACAAGCCAAGGTTCCCACGGACTCTCAACGAACAATTCCAGCTGCAGCCTCAGACTCAGAAGGCAAGGCGCCTGAGTCCACTATTCACCCGGATCAACTTGATGAAGAGCACAAGAGTGTTCCCGATTGGGATGAGAGTGAAGCAAAGGACGACTGGGAGCATCAGAAGAGAGTTGACGGTGCCAAGAGCGAGGCCATGGATACTCTCATGTCCATGATAGGACTGGAATCTGTCAAGGAGCAGTTCCTTGGAATCAAGAGTAAGATTGACACGCTTGTACGTCAGGGCGTGCCGTTGAGCGGAGAACGCTTCGGTGCAGCTCTACTTGGCAACCCAGGTACAGGCAAAACGACGGTTGCTCGGCTTTACGCCGAGTTTCTGGGCGAGGTGGGAGTGCTCCCTGGCGGCGAGTTTCTTGAAATATCCGGCTCTGCGTTGGCCAACGACGGTGTCTCTGCCTGTAAAGACCACATTGAGAAAATGTTGGAAGCGGGTGGTGGGGTGTTTTTCATTGACGAAGCGTATCAACTGGTGTCTGGCAACAGCTACGGTGGTAAGGCAGTCCTGGACTACCTCCTCGCTGAGATCGAAAACTTGACCGGCAAGATTTCATTCGTCTTGGCCGGATACCACAAGCAGATGGAGGCATTTTTCGCACACAACCCTGGAATCCCAAGCCGGATACCTATCGAGATGGAATTTCAGGACTACAACGACCAGCAGTTGCAACTTATCTTCTGTCATTATCTCAACAAGAAGTACGAAGGTCGAATGAGAGTTGAAGGCGGTATGTCTGGACTGTATGTGCGAATTGTTGCACGTCGGATCGGACGAGGTCGTGGGCGTGAGGGCTTTGGAAACGCACGCGACGTGCAGAACAAGATTGCGTACATCACGTCATGCCAAGCAAAGCGACTTCGGAAAGAAAGGAAAGCGGGACTGCTTCCAGATGACAACTTATTAACTAAGGAAGATCTCATCGGTCCCGAGCCAGCATCAGCCTTGAGGGATAACGAAGCACTGCTGAGGTTGCGGAGCCAAATTGGCCTGGCTTCAGTCAAACAGACAGTGCAGTCACTGCTTAATGGCATTCAGTTCAACTACAAGAGGGAGCTTGAAGAGAAGCCATTAGTGCAGTACTCGCTGAACAAACTGTTCATTGGGTCACCTGGAACGGGCAAGACCACGGTCGCCAAGCTGTACGGTCGGATACTGGCTGACATTGGTCTCCTGTCCAAAGGAGAAGGTAAGTCGGACGTTGTTGTTGCATGTCCACGCTGACGAAGGACAGTTGTTATCAAGAATCCTGCAGACTTCACGGGAAATGTCCTTGGAGGATCCGAAGCCAACACTAAGCAGATTCTGGCTTCTACTGTGGGAAAGGTACTCATCATCGACGAAGCATACATGCTGAACGGTTCTTCGGCCGATCCCTACAAGAGCGCGGTCATAGACACTATCGTGGCAGAAGTTCAAAGCACACCAGGTGAAGATCGATGCGTCCTGCTGCTTGGATACAAGGAGCAGATGGAAGACATGCTGCGCGACGTTAACCCGGGGTTGCAGCGACGCTTTCCTCTGGAATCTGCGTTTGTCTTCGATGACTTCAGCGACGCCGAGCTCCGTCAGATTTTGGATTTAAAACTAAAGTCTGTTGGCTTCGATGCCACCGACCAAGCAAAGAAGGTGGCCATGGACGTTCTACAGAGGGCTCGTAATCGTCCCAACTTCGCCAACGCGGGTGAAGTTGACATCCTCCTCGACCGGGCTAAGGCTTTACATCAGAAGCACATGATTGCTGGCAAGAGCAAGAGTCACGACATTCTCGATGCTATCGACTTCGATCCGGACTTCGAACGAGGCGAACGCGCTGCGACAAATCTACCTGCTTTATTCCAGGAGGTTGTTGGATGTGAGGACCTCATCAAGCAAATACAAGGTTACCAAATAACGGCTGCCAACATGAAAGCTCTGGGAATGGATCCGCGCGAGCAGATCCCATTCAGTTTTCTTTTCAAGGGCCCACCAGGTAAGAATACGCTTGTAGCGTCTTGAGAGCATCCTTTCTAACACGTTATCAGGTACTGGCAAGACGACGACGGCTCAGAAGATGGGCAAAGTCTACTACGACATGGGGTTTCTCAGCCAAGCCAAAGTTGTAGAATGCTCAGCTACTGATCTGATTGGACAGTACATCGGCCAGACAGGCCCAAAGGTGCAGAAACAGCTAGAGACGGCGATGGGTAAAGTGCTGTTCATTGACGAGGCGTATCGTTTAGCCGAGGGTGGCTACGCGACTGAGGCCATGGATGAACTGGTGGACTGCATGACAAAACCGAAGTTCGCCCAGAAGCTCGTCATCATCCTTGCAGGATACGACAAGGACATTGACCGGCTCATGAGCATGAACCCAGGTCTGACAAGTCGTTTCCCGGAGTCGGTCGTTTTCAAACATATGACACCTGAAACATGCCTGAAGTTGCTGGTCAAGGTGTTTGCCGACCAGAGGCAGAGAAAGAAAGCCCCTTTGGACCTCTCAGTCATAACTCCGGCATCACACGATCTGAAGCACCGGATCCTCGACTTGTTCGGCAAGCTGTCAGCATTGGACTCCTGGGGCAACGCTCGCGATGTCAAGTCGATCGCCAAGAGCATCTTTAACAAGCTCATATCCACAGCCTCTCCCCCTGTCACATCGCTGGTCCTGAACGAAGATCTTATCCTCGGCACCATGGAAGACACGCTTAAGGAACGATCTAGGCGTAACGATGCTGTCGGCACCTCTCGCTTCCAGAATCAATTGCCTCTTCACAATGGGCTGCTTCCACAGCAGCAACACCTAGAGCAGGCGAAGTCTGTTGCTCCTCAGACTGACACGAAGATGACGTTGCCATTTGCCAGTAGTGCACCACCACCTGTCACAGAAAAGGATAAGGCGACGCAGAAGGCAAAGCCCGAGTTCCAGAAGCCAAGGCCACAAAGCGAAGATCAACTGGACATCATCTTCAGAGTCAAACGAGACCCCGGTATCTCCGATGCTGTCTGGGAACAGCTCGAGCGGGACAAGCATGTTCTGGTGTCAAGAGAGCGCGAATACAAGCGCCAGAAGGAGGAGAAGGAGCAAGAGGAGCAACGCATCAAGGACCTCATCAGAGCAGAGAGGGCAGCTGCTGAAGAGAAGGAACGTCGCTTGATCGAACAGCAAAGGATTGCAGCAGAGATCGAACGGAGACGCAAAGATGCAGAGCTGGCGGCTCTTGAGGAAGAGCGCAAGAAGGAGATGGAAGCTCAGAAGAAGATTATGAGGCTTGGGCCGTGCCCAATGGGCTTCACGTGGATTAAAGGAAGCGGTGGCTATCGGTGCGCGGGAGGAAGCCACTGGCTCAGCGATGCGGAGATCGATCGATTTGCTGTGTAGATCTTGCTTATGAAGGAGATGAGGGTAGATGCTGGACGGTAGTATAGGTTGAACGAAGGTTCTGACCGTGCCCTGGCGGACCTCGGCCCTTGCGCCGTTCCGCAGCTTCCGTGTCACAGATCGTTGACCGCTTCATCTTCAACATCGTGCTTGCCTTCGACATCATTGGATGCATCGAGTTTGAATATGCAGCACCAAAGCCAGTTTATGCCCACTTGCATCTTGCGCACATCCTGCTGTATAGCACAAGCATGCACTATTACGTCGAGACTGAGCTGTGTAGCTGAACGGCAAACGCACACCTCCAGGGCTCTCAATCAACCGCTCATTCGCATTCGTCGAAGATCTTCAGACGTTCCAGTCTCCTGGAGACCCCTACCGCGGCCGCTTGTTATCGGAGACCACAATATACCCCGCTGCGACACGAGGTTGGTCGAACATCAACAACTTCATCGCGTTCCGTGCCAGGCTAACCTCAAGTGGCAGGTCGCAACGGGGCGCCTGAAGCTTATCAGCTCTTGGCTTTGCACTAAGACGCCTTGTATATTGGCCAACGACTGCCGAACCCGAGACGATATAGCACCACGTCGCCTGGAGATAAACAGCGTCGTTATCCACGGTTTACTTCCGAAAAGCTGCTTTCATTCGTGCTCTCTAGTATGCATGAAGAAGGTCCGTCGGAGGCTTCGGTAGCACCATGCAGTTTCGCAACGCCACACGCGAACCAGCTGGCGCTGCAAGCAACAACATTGGCTATCGCATCTGTGGCGTCGACCCACGAGACCTCTATCGTAAATCCACGACGTAAACAGACACGATGCTACATGGACACAGGCCGCATTGCATCGAACTACCCATGCCGCCTTTCCGACCCACTGCACCGGTATAGCCTCCTTCAAAAGCAGCATGCGCCTCAGTTGCGAAGGATAATCTGCACGTCGCACCAACTTCGACCATAACATCTCCCGACATCCTCTTCACACTGTTCTGTCGCAATGGCTAAAGTGGGTGGACTGGCCGATGAAGACCCTCGACTGAGTATCAGCGGGGGTGCTTCTTACTTCGATGGACACATACGCCCGCAGCATCGAAAGCTGTACGACCACACCGTCTCAATGGAAGAATATCTTTACTACGCCAGAAAGACCCGTGAGGACCAGGATGCTTCCGAAAAGGCCGATTCAGGTCGAAAAGTCTCTCTGCTCAGGGTCATGTTCCCACCAAAATCGAGCAAAGAGCAGCTCGACGACAAGATGGCCCATCTTAACACAAACGCGGCAAAACAACGGGCAACGGTCACCGATGAAGAGTGGATCAATGCGTCAAAAGCTTTGCGTAACGCGACCGGCATGGCTGTCTTCTATCTGCTCACCACTGATGTGCTAGGACCTTTTGGGTTACCTTATGCAGTGGCAACAACTGGCTGGGGGTGAGTTCTTCATATCCCATACTCAAGATTCTGCTAATTGTGATTGAGACCCTCCGTTGGGTTGTACACCGTCTTTGGTGTCATGGCAGCTATTTCCGGCTCTCTGTTATGGCATTGCTTCATGGGCATGTTTCGGCTATCGAAGGTTTTGCAATACGCAGCTGATCAGTGAACAGATCTCGATTCTTACGAGTACCCCGTCCGCACGTATGCTGATCTTGCCTTCCGTATCTATGGCAGAGGAGCCAGGTACCTTGTGCTGCTTTTCCAAGCCCTTCAGCTGCTATTAAGCGTGGCTGTGATTCTCGTCAGCAACGGTGAAGCGCTATCCCAAGCAAGCAAATTTCGCCTTTGCTATGCAGTCTGCGTCGTCGTATGGGCCATTGCTGGATTCTTGTTCGGACAGATTCGCACACTGCAGAAATTCGGTTTCCTCGCGAACTTCGCCATCTGGATCAACCTGCTCATCATGTTTATCACGATGGGCGTCGCGGCCAACTCTCCTCCTCTGTACTCGGCTTACGCGGCTTCTGCCGGGTACAGCGTCAACCCCGCTTTGGTGAAGCCAAGTGATGCCGGTGTATTCCCTCCCGTCACTCACTCCGCCGGACTGCCAGATCAATCCAACTTTGCGGCGTCTGTAAATGGGCTGATGAATGCTGTGTACGCCTACAGTGGGACGCAAATTTTCCTCGATTTCATGGCAGAGATGACACAGCCGCGGAACTTCCTCAAGTCTATGTGGGGATCGCAGTTCTTCATCTACATTTGCTATATGCTATACGGCTTGTTCATGTATGGCTACCAGGGTCAATACGTCCAGAATCCGTCGTACCTCGGTATCTCACCATACAACTGGTCGACGGTCGGAAATTCACTGGCTATGGTCACTGCATTAATTGCGGCTGCTCTCTATGGTAACATCGGACTTAAGGGTATGGCTTCCAAGTTCACACGCACAAAAACGCTTAGGCTAACAATTCGACAGTCGTCTACAACAGCATTGGTGTCCAGCTTTTCAACGCTCCGCCACTCTACACCAAGTCCGGCAAATGGATCTGGGCTGGCATTGTCCCAATCTACTGGTCGATCGCCTTCGTCATTGGTGGAGCCATTCCTGCCTTCTCCGGCTTCGTTGGGTTTGTGTCCGCCCTCTGCGCTATGCAGTTCACGTACTCCTTCCCACCGCTCCTACACGTAGGCTTCATGATCCAAAAGAACGCCATCGGTCCTGACGGCGGCTTCGACCCAGCTACCGGTCCAGTCGCTCGAAGCGACTCAGGTCTAAAGCGTATCGTGCGAGGCTTCTTTGCGAAGGCTTGGTATATCAATGTCCTCAACGTTTTGTACTGCCTCGGTGCCCTTGTCTGCGCTGGACTGGGTATGTGGGCCTCGATTGAGAACCTCATCACGATCTATGCAATCCCGCAGCTCAACGCCTTTACTTGCACCTCGCCACTCAATGCGGCTGGATAGTTTATGGTGCAAATGTGTCTTTGTGATAAAAGATGAGTGGGTTGCGCTTGTTCTGGAGCATCTAGGCGGGCAACAAAAAGACCCGACAGCCGTGCAGGATTGCTGAAACCAAGTCAATAGCCTACGTATGCTGCCACTGCGACTCAATAGTAATGTAGTGTTTTCCGTGCGTATCATCAACCTCTCAGCTTGCCTGTCGTGAAATCGTACCTGTCGTCCAGCTGACCTCTTACGATCTGCATGACAGCTGTTGTAAATGTCTGTTCAAGGATTATACCAACTCACAATCTACAGCACTATGCTTTAGGTAACAACGTCCCCTACTCGTCATCCGCTCGTGAATACAGCCTGCGCGCTTGACTCGACCTCCATTTGCCTATGTCTTGGTGGGCATGCTTACAGCAATCTCGATGGGCTGTCACCCCGAAATAGAAGCTCCAGCTCTTTCATCGCCTCTACGTGACTGTTGACTGAGCAACGCATGTATCACCTCGCGTATCATAGATTTGATGCATGAGAGATGGTATATTTCGCGGGGATCTTGCTACACGCCAAAAAGAAAAAACTAGATAGCTGATAACCCGTAAACCTGACTTCTCCTCACCCTTTCTCTCATTACAGATACAAACAGTGGATTGTTTGTGCATTCGCTGGTAGATAATCACTACCTAATGGGGCCTGCATTTCTTTGTCACATACCGAATCCGTATGACCTGGCACTTCACTATATCATTGCGTAATTCTACCCTCAGTCCTCGAGCAGCCGTTCGGCGCGAGAAGTAGCTCAGATTCTCGATGAGGACATAGCAATCGCGTCGTCACCCAGCTGTTGACAATCCTCTACGTATTGGCCTACTTTAGACCAAACATCGAGGGGTATCTTCAGTTTTCATGTGAAGGTCGTGGTCGGTCCGATCCGTGTCTAGTCGCCGCTTGCAAACTTCCGGACACCATGATGTCACAGCAACTGCCTCGGCGTCGCAAATGTTCTGGAAACGCCATTATTGCACCACTGTCGCTTACCAATGCACTGCCGAAGCTCTAGCATGGTGGGGCCGAACGAGGGGCTCTGCGATGAAGCTTTAAAGTCAAGCTTGTGAAGCTTGTCTTTTCTTCTGCAAGTCCTACCTCATCCACACTACATCAATTGATCATACATCATGTCCAACAAAGCCGCATACATCACAGAAGCTAAGGCCAACCCATTGCAGGTCAAAGAAGCTCCGATACCCTCAGCCGGCAAGAATGAGGTCGTTGTCAAGAACCACGCTGCTGCTGTCAACCCCGTAGACTGTGAGTTGCTCCTCCTTTGCTCGAGATGCATCTAGCTGACTCGAACCAGGGAAGATCCAGGACTATGGTACGTTCATATCGAATCCTTGTTCGCACTCGATCAAGAGTTGACCATGCCAGGCATCTTCCTCCAGAGGTACCCCAATGTGCTCGGCACAGATGTAGCTGGCGAGATCTATGAGGTTGGCGATGGTGTCACACACGTCAAGAAGGGCGACCGTGTTCTTGGGTCAGTATGCAGCCTGCCATCTGCGGCACCACGCTAATTTTCCAGTCACGCCTTCTCCCTGGTTTCCAACAACCCCGCCCAGGGAGGATTCCAGCTCTACACTTCGTTGAACGCCGACGTCGTCTCCAAGATCCCCGACTCCCTTTCGTACACCTCCGCCGCGGTCCTTCCCCTTGCCATCTCGACCGCCGCAGCCTGTCTCTTCAAGAAGGAGACCCTCGCTCTGCCGCTTCCCAAGAGCTCAAACGCCAACCCGCCATCAAGCGGCAAGTCTGTGCTCGTCTGGGGTGGCTCGAGCAGTGTCGGCGCCACAGCAATCCAGCTCGCGGCCGGCGCAGGACACAAGGTTGTCAGTGTCGCATCGAAGCGCAACATCGACGGCGTCAAGGCGCTCGGTGCCGCTGAAGTGTTCGACTACAACTCTTCATCTGTCGCAGATGACATCATCGCTGCGCTCGAGGGCACTGAATTTGCTGGTGTCTGCGACGCTATCGGCACACCTGATGCTGCGAAGGCGTGGGCGCCGGTGTACAAGAAGCTCGGCGGCAAGTACGGGTCTGTCATGCCTGGCGCCGAGGGCCTGCCGGAGGGTATTGAGGGCTCGAGCGTCTTCGCACCCAGCGTTGTGCTGGACGACAAGTACATCGGTGATGTTGTCTGGGCGAAGTGGGTGCCTGAGGCTTTGCAGAAGGGCACGTTGAAGGCCGTCCCTGAGGCCATTGTCGTTAAGGGCGGTCTCGAGTCGGTGCAAGAGGGCCTGAACAAGCAGAAGGCTGGTGTCAGTTTTGGCAAGATCGTTGTGGAGCTTTAGAAGGCAGCCCTTCAATATGAGCCTCAACGGTCATATCATCATAGGACAATCGATGCAAACACCATCTCGATTAGTGCTCATATCTTGAATGTTTCATGTTCATGCAAGCCGCAGCCCCACGACGCGTCGCGTCCGCGCGCCTCGGCCGAATGTTTCGCCGGATCCATCATAAAGTTTTCTGCGGCAGCTGCCTGGATCTTCTCGACCTCACCTTTGATCACGAAACTGCAGCATCAATACGTGCTTGGGACAAGCTCCCCTCACTAACAGCAGATGCAGCGCTATTGCAATGTCCTTTCTGTAAGTTTATCCAGCTTTTCCTCGTCTCTTTTCATGATGAAATTTTCCTATATTCGCAGTTTCCACGTTAGTCTCGACCAACGAACCTTGACAGAGACTCTGAACGCAATACGAATGTCTTCCTTGGATGTCTGATCTAGCTTAGTACGCTATTGTGTTCTATAAGAGGTTGAGCGTATGCTAATTTGCTTCAGGAACCAAATTCTGCTCAGATGACCTCTCGTTCAAGTAGTAGTTCAGATCTTATCCAAGCTACTTTTCACACATTTTCTCTGCTTCTGCTCTGCTGCGTTGTGCTGTGTTTCTCTGTTGTCGTTGCGCATCTGCCTAAATATCCAGCAGTTCCCAAGCTGTATTGAGGTGAGGTGAGTTGACGCCCGGTGTCTTGTGCCCATCCTATTGCACCTTCCTCACGCATTCCGGCCGTTGCAGCGTCCGCCACGTGCCCTCTCCACACGACGAGGAGGCAGGAAGCCAGATGTCCACACTTCCCCAACATCTCGTGTAACAACTCTCAAGTAACAACTACGAGTGCCAACATTCCCTACGACCTGCATACCCATCAGCCTATATACCTATTAGCATTGTTCCTAGGGCTTCTCACTCCGTATGCAATTTGTACTCACCTCAGCACTCGTCGCAGCCCTCCTGCGACAGTCTCACGCCGCACCTTACCAGTTCACGAACGTGACAGATAGTACAAACACCACCTTCAGCACGCCATCCGGAGGCCCTTGTGTCTGCACACGCATCTATCCCGCCGACCTTGCCGTGGTCAACTCCCGCTACCCTGACTACGATGTCGACCACCTTCACCAAGCAAGACGCTTCTTCATGCTCCGCCGCCAGACCCTAGGGGATGGTGAGATTGCCTCTCGAGTACAGTTTCAGGGCCTGCCATCGAAGGAGACGAACAAGACCTGCCGACTCGAATTTGTCTTGCCCAACGAGGAGCTACAAACCATCTCAGGCAATAACCCGAGCTTCAACGTATACCAAGTTGACCGCGAGCCAGACGCGATCGCGACCTGGAACACCTACAAGGGCAACGATGGAGCAGACCTCTTCGGTCGAGTCAATGGAGAGCCGGATGCCCTGATCGAAACAAGAAGCGTTGGCGGTGTGGCAGCAATCAACGAGACAGCTTGCAGCGAGACGCTCACTTTCCAGATGGGCATGGCCTATGATGGGACAGAGCTGCCAAACTATTGGCAGTTTTCAAATATAGCACCTCCGGCTTCGCCGATCCAGGGTTTCAGGATTGTCTACGGCTGCTGAACATGGGTATCACAGGAGTGCATGATTGAACACAGGAGCATGGCAGTGAACGAGTATCATGATGGTATCGACTGTAAGTAAATAACAAATACTTCCTGAAACGACTTTTCAAAGCTGTACCTCTCTTTCCCTGAACATGCAAACGCCACAGCGTCACGGCAGCCACGCCTTTGCCTAAAATGCCGTTTTGCTCCCGCTCAACAACGGCTCTTTCTCGATGGTCAACATGTCTTTGCGTCAAGTCGACATATGAAGAGGAGCTGAGAACGCGTCAGATCTCCAAACGCCCGCAAGTTACCTCATTCTGCGCGTAAGTTCAGAATTCAGGATCCTCGCCATACCACGTAGAAGGTGCAACAGCCCGTGAACCGAGGATTTGAGGACATCTTCTAGAGCCACTTGGGCACGAGCAGCCTAACGCGAATCGAATGTGACTGCGCCAGAGGAACCGACCTAGTGTACTCTACAACTCTACGATTGTGAGAAGAGCCGGGAGGTAGTTCGACGGGGGAGGTCGATGATCGCAGCGATGAACGGATCAGTGCTGGATGTGTATAGACCCGGGCGTACTTTCATCGGCGCTGCCTGCTGACGTCGACGTGTGGAGGCCTTGTAATGGTCCTCACAGCTCCGAGACTGGAAATCTTGTTGGAAAGCACGAGCGTCGTACAAGTTGTCCGGCCACTGTTTGTAGAAAGTGCACGAGCTGTCAGGAAGCACCAAAAGCAGACGAAGTTGGCCGCCACGGCCGCGCCGACCGTCAGCACGCCAATCGCATCAAGCCGGCACAACCTCGGGCAGGGCTGATGAGCTGAGCAAGCTGATGACAACGCGCCCGGGAGCGGGAACGCAGCACATCCGTCCCGAGTGCTGGCCTTGAAAGCTTACAAACTTCAGCCACGACCTCCTTTCTGGCAAGAATGCGGTTGCTATATTGCGTCCAAGATGGCATTCCGCATGCGAAAATTAGCAGTACTGATTCCGTGACTCGAAAGCGCCATTCCGTGCTCACTAAAGACGAGTTACGTTTCGTCCGTAGAACGGTACGACTGTTGCTGATGGCACCTGCGCCAGAGGTAGGTGTGTGAGTATATGAACAGTCTCCATCTCACTTGCATATCGTCCACAAGCCCTTCCAGCAGTCTTTTTAAGATACCCAGCTCTTCTTGCTTCCTTTCCACACCTTCAGCGATCTCATCATATCCGCGTCCCTTACCATGTCTGAACAACGCAACATCGTCGTTCTGGGCGCCTCAGCCGCGGGCCTCCAAACCACGCACTACATCATGAAGCACATTCTACCAGCCCTCAAGAAGAGCAAGACAGATGCAAAGTACCACGTCTACCTTGTCAACCCCTCCTCAGACTGGTGGTTCCGTGTCGCTTCTCCTCGCGTCGCCGCATCTACCACACGCATGTCTACCGAGCAGATCCTCTTCGATATCCGCCCCGGCCTGAAGCAGTACTCTAGCAACGACATCACCTTCATCGAAGGCACTGCTACTGGCCTTAGCGAGAAGACCCGCTCCGTGACGTACCGCCGTGCAGGCGCCAATGCTGAAGAAACGCTGCCCTATCACGCTTTGATCGTTGCAACAGGCAGCCGAACATACCATCAAGCGTTCTCTATGAGCGCAGATACAGTGACCACACTTGAAAGCATCAAGCTCACCAACGAAAAGGTCCGGACTGCTAAGGACATCGTCATCGTCGGCGGCGGTCCCACGGCCGTTGAATTCGCAGGCGAAGTAGCCGAGCACCGCAATGGGAAGCCGGGATGGTTCAGCAGCAAAGTCACCAAGCAAGCTAACATCACGCTCATCACCGCCTCGGACAAGCTGCTCCCCGCACTGCGCCCCGCGATCGCCAAAGCCGCAGAAGCCAAGCTGCGCGCACTCGGCGTGGAAGTCCTCTACAACCAGCGCGTACTCTCCACCTCCCCATCCGGTTCGCGCACCGTCATCACCCTCGCCAAGGGCGACGCGCTGGAAGCAGACCTGTACGTGCCCGCGTACGGCGTAGAGCCCAACTCGTCCTTCCTACCCAGCCACCTGCTAGACTCGAAGAAGTACCTGCAGACCAATGACAAAACGCTGCGCGTCGACGCCGCCGGCCCGCGCGTCTACGCCATCGGGGACGTGGCAAGCTACAGCCGCAACAGCATCATCGACATCATGTCGTCCTTTCCGGTGCTGTTCGTAAACTTGAAGCGCGACTTGCTCGCTTACAATGCCATGCTGCCGGATGAGAAGCCCAAGGGTCGCGATCGCATCTATGAGAAAGAAGAGAGGGAGATGCAGTTCGTTCCTATTGGGAGCGGAGGCGGCGTTGGCGCGCTGATGGGGTGGAAGGTGCCGAGTTTCTTTGTCTGGGCGTTGAAGGGGAGGGATTATATGGTGGGTATGTCTGGGGCGCCAACGGCGAGTGGGGAGAGTGTGAAGAAGGAGGTTGTGTGGACGAAGGAGGAGGCAGTCGTTTGAGTGTGAGATAAGCGGGTAGGCGGATTCTGGTGGTTGGTCTGCGGTATTTTGTGCTCTTTCTTTTTTTCCCTTGAATAGAGTGCGCGTATACCATAATTCATCTCTTTTGTCATCCCTTCTGTACTAGAATCCACGTGACTTCTGATCGCTTCAGGCTCGAGATCTTGTTGATCTATAAGAAACATGCTATACAAACATTGCCCTCGCGTCGTGATTTACAAGGCGCCAAGCTCCTTCAGCTTGCCAATCATACCATCCACATCCTCAACCTTGACACCTGCCTTCCTTGTTGGAGGCTCCGTAACCTTCACCGTCTTGAGCCTGACCTCGCTATCCAGCCCGTAGTCGCCCAGCGTCTTCTTATCCAGCTTCTTCTTCTTCGCCTTCATGATATTCGGCAAGCTTGCATACCTAGGCTCATTGAGCCTCAAATCAGTCGTAATGATCATCGGCAGCTTAGTCTTCAGCGTCTCAACACCGCCATCCACCTCCCTCACAACCTCGACATTCTCGCCCTCAATCGTGACCTTAGACGCCTGCGTAGCCTGCGGCCAATTCAGCAGCCCAGCAAGCATCTGCCCCGTCTGCCCCGCATCATCATCAATGCTCTGCTTGCCGAGAATGACAAGGTTGCTCTTGTTCTCGTCGACGACTTTGCGCAGCAGCTTGGCGACGCCCAGCGGCTCCAGCGCGTCTTTCTCCTCGACTACCACGTGGATGCCGCGGTCGGCGCCCATGGCCATGGCTGTTCGCAGGATATCCTGGCTCTTGGGGGGTCCAGCGCTGAAGGCAACGATTTCTTCGACGGGAGTGGTTTTCCTTTCGCGTAGGCGTACGGCTTCTTCGATTGAGAGCTCATCGAAGGGGTTCATGGAGTGTTTTACATTGGCGGTTTCGACGGCGGTTTGCGTGCGGTTTACGCGCGGTTTGACCTGGGATCTATCAGCCCTGGACGACAGAAAGAGGGTCGGAATGTTAAAGAGCGTGCTTGGAGTACGTAATCGAGGCGAGTCTTGTGCAAGTGAGGATCAAATGATGCTTACCGCATAGTCGATGACACGCTTGACGGGAACCAATATCCTGAGGCCAGACATCTTGACGTGTAAAGTCCGGTGGAGGTTACTTCGCAGGAGGATGGGCAATTGCTAGAGAATGGTGCTGGCAAGAGTGGGGATAGCATCGGAGCTCGAGGGAAAGTTGCGACCTCGGCAGATGCGGCGGCCTTGGCAACGCAATGACGCTGCCTGGCCGTCCAACTTTCTCAGCACCTCTAACAACATGCCCAGGTGTGAAGTTGCAAATTACAAACATCGCTTGTGCGTCAAGCAAATCTGATATCCAGCTCCCTAGTGAGCTTGCCGATTCTACCTCTCGGACTTCTGTCCCAATTCTTCTATTCCAGATGCCGATGCCGGCGACAGCCGGCTGCCAGACACACAGTCTTCAACCGGGTTGAACAGCAGACGGAAATGTATGAAGGTCAAATATATCGTGCAAAGTGGGCTTGTTGAACTCCATTCATGCAATGCTCACGTCTCATAGATCTGGATGAAGAGCAGCCGTGTGGGATTTGAAGTCACATAGCCCTACGTCCACGACTTACAAAGCTTCATGTCCACTAACATCATCGATTTACAACACCCTTCGTCTCGCTGGGCCTTCAGCGTAAGGCAGCGGTTTCCGCGATGTCAAGATAAGCATGCCAGGTACAAGGAGTAGATCCGGAAATACGCCTTCTACCCCGCTGCGGGAAAGGGACATGATCTCCTTCCTTATCAGGTTCACTTATCTGCGCACCTGGGTCATGTAAACGTGGGTATAAGAGCTCCTGAGGTCTGTAGTTCAAGAAGCTACCCATCCAATCCGTCCTTCTACGTATCCTGAAGGCAGTTTACCACCAGCCAACCTCACGCATCAGAGTGCAGCACCACCCACCATGGCCACCACCTCATCCTCGCCCCACCGCAAAGCACACATAGGCACTAATTCTAACTTCTGGCTACACTCCTCGCACACGGGCTTCGATTTATCCCGACCCTCTGCAGCATCAACCAATGGTACCAAATCTTCAAACCATACCGTGCAAACAACGACCTCGCCAATCACACTGGATCCAAGCAAGTCAGCACTGGTGATCATCGACATGCAGAATTTCTTCCTCTCCCCTGCTTTAGGCCGCAGCACTGATAGTCCCGGGCACCGGGCCTGTGCGCAATTGATTGGGAACGCAATTCCAGCAGCCCGCAAAGCGGGGATGAGAGTCGTTTGGGTCAATTGGGGGCTGACAGATAACGAGATAAAGGAGATGCCACCAGGTGTGAAGAGGGCGTTCGGGTTTTACTCCGTCCCTGAGTCTTCTGAGCACGATATTGTGGCGGGCGGTGTGGTGCAGGGCGGTGTGGGCGTGGACAAACATGGAAACGTGAAGGGAGAGGGGATCTACAAGGGGATTGGTAGCGAAATGGGACGCATCGAATTGTCTAAAGAGGAGGGCGGGGGAGAGGTTGATGCCGGGAAGTTGCTCATGCGAAACACTTGGAACGCGGATCTATACCCACCTCTCAGGTCGCTCTGGGAATCGGGAAGAAAGTTGGAGAGCAAGCCCGATGTCTGGATCCATAAGAACCGCATGTCCGGCCTATGGGGCGCGTCGACGCCTTTGCAGGATTTCCTGGTAAAGGAGGGTATTACGACGCTGTTATTTGCGGGGGTGAATACGGATCAGTGCGTTGGCGGCACGCTGACTGATGCGTTCAGCAAAGGGTTTGACTGCGTGTTGCTGAGCGATGGATGTGGGACGAGCAGTCCAGCGTCTGCGCAGGAGTGCTGGGAGTACAATGCCGCGCACACATTCGGGTTTTGTTGTAGGTGCGAGGACCTGGCTGCGGGAGTGGGGAAGATGCAGACGGAGTCTTAGGCCTCTTGGAGCGATGTTAACAGTCATAATGACAACATCATTGTCCTTGATATTAAGGGGGTTCTCTATCTCCCCTGAGCGAACCTCTTCATCCTCTCCTCCGCCGCTCTCGCCCTCCTCTCCCTCTCCAGTCTCACCTGCGCCTCGGGTGTCAGCCCTCTAGCCTGCTCTTCTCTGATTTGCGCGCCTGTCTTCTCCGGAAGCGCACCAAGCGCCTTCCCCTTACCCAGTCTCTGCGTCGTCCTCGCTACCTCCGCAGCCTCACTCTCTTTCCTCACGCGCTCGGTCTCGGCTTTCCTACGCTCAGCCTCCGCTTTCGATTCGGCTTCCTTTTCAGACTTGTCTTGCGCGTCGCGTGCCCTTGCTTCGGCGGCGGCCAGAGGTGCAGGTACGCCCGCACGCTCCCAGTCCCAGGCGCCTTCGCCAAGTTCAGAGCGTGCGACGCGGAAGGCGTCCCGAGTCGGGCGGTCGCCGGCAAGGGTGAAGGGAGTTCTTGCGTCGTCGTTCATGAGTGTAGGGTCTGCGCCTGCCTTGGTGAGGAGTGCAGAGATGATGGGTGGGGAGTTCAGCGACGCGGCGAGATGGAGTGGCGTGGGCGTGTGGTGATTCTCAGGTAAAAAGGTGAATGTGGGAGGGATGTTGTTCGTTTTGATATAGTTGAGTAAGGCTGGCACCTTCGAGCGTTTGATTAGTGGTATGATCTGTGAGGTGTGGAGCATGACTGTTTCGTCTTCCTTAGACGGCTTCTGGGGCTTAGGCTTTGCAACAGGTTTCTTCGCGACTTCTTCGGGCTGCGGTGCGTTGAGCGCAGCGAGCGCGGCTTCGTCGATGGTGCTTTGCTTTACCCGCGTGAGTTCGACGAAAGCACGCATCAGCTCCTTCTGTGTGGCTCGTCGTGTGCTGAACGGGAAACCTCGATTCCTAGCATCATTCATGCGCAAGACCTGGCCCTCATATGGCCCGAACAGCGTGCGTCGATTTGTAGCACCGGTCGCGCGGACGAAGATCAGATCCGCTGTATCGATCATCGACTTCCAGCTGGTCAATAGGTCGCGGACTTCCTGCACCAACGCATTCTCGTTGTACCGTCGGATCGAGGAACCAGCAGAGTGCGCGTTACCCTTTGCGTTGTCGTTCGCTGACTGTGAGCCACCCTGCTTCCGTCGTGTTGTGTAGCGGTGGAAAGTCTTGTGCGCGATGACCGTAGCAGACCGTTCGTCTATTCCAGTATGGCTCTTCCCAATCTTCGGTGCCAAAGCCACAATCATGGCTGCAAAATGCCCACCGCCGATCATAGCAAGAAAGTAGTGCGGCCCAATGTCTGACTGCGGAAGCGGCACACCACCCTCCGAAGGCTTGACCTTAGGTGGCTGCTTCGGCGCAAGCTGCTTGTTCCGTATTGTCTCGACGATATGCGACTGCTCCTCTTGCTCGGCGTTGGTCAGGATCGCGCGGTATATCCCCAGCGACATGTTCTCCGGCAGTTTCGGCGACGAGAACCACAGCAAGGGCGCATTGCCCGGTCCGCGCTGCTTCTTCCTCGAGACGAACTCGTCGAACTCAGGGTCTGATATCTTCGCCTGCTTCTTCAATAGCGCGCTCAGCGTCGAGTCCTTTGGCCTGCCAATCTCATCTTCCTCGTCCTCGTCCGACTCGGAAGACTCGGAGCCGGATATGCTCTCGTCCAGCTCGCCGATGAGCTTCTCAAATTCGGCCTCACCCACTGGCTTCTGCCCTTTGATCTTCTGCTTCAGGTTGTACCCGTGCAGGTCGGAGCGGACGTGTTTGCGCTGCTCGGCCACGGAGCTGAAGTTGAGCGCGCACAGGTTGCAGCTTGTCGCTTTTGATGCGCCGCCATCTTCCGTGTCTGGCTTCTCCGAGGTATCGTTGGTTGGTGTCTGCACTTCAGGCGCGGGCGCTGCGATAGGTCGACCAGACTGGTCTTTGTATTCGAGCGTGGCCAGCAGCTCCTTAGGCAGGTCGAACACTGCAGTTGTCAGCATTCACACTGGGGCTTAGGGCCTGAGCACTTACCATACAGCGGTCGCTGAAGCAGGTCCTCGCCTTTCTGCGCCATTTTGGTCCAGGATCGCGTGGTGGGAGTGCTGAGAGAAATTGTGCACGCGCAGGCAGCGCTCTTGAATTTGGTGGGGGACAGTCAGATACGATGACGTGCAGACGCCGCGAGTCAGACGCGCGCTTAATTGACAGCGCGCTTAGTCGAGCCCCACGTCTTTCACCGGCTCACTAATCCGTCCTCGATGTCAGCACTGTTCCGACTGTGCGCGGTTCGGCGTTCGCTGCGAGGAGCCAACGATAATCGTTGGCCTGGTATCAGGATCTCTATCGAACGCATTGCACGAACGTTCATCATCATTCATACTTCAGCCCAGCCTCATTGTCAATCTGGCTCTGCTCGAAGTGATATGCATGCTCCAGAAAGATGGCCACAACAGTAACCTCGCTAGACACTCTCCCAGAAGAGCTCATCCTCGCCATCCTATCTCACATCCCAACCATATCAGCCGTCGCCAACCTCTCCCTCACAAACCATCGTCTTCACCGCCTTAGCCTCCCACCCCTCTACCACACCTTCCCAGGCCGTCACTCCGAGCTGTTTCTGCGCACCATCTCGCACGCCCCCTCGCTCGCCCAGCACACAAAAGCACTAGTATGGGCCCGCGAGCCACGAACCGTGTCTTCCATCTCGCCCCTCGAGAAAGCAGGTATCATCAAACGGCTTAATGAATTGTGTGTACCGCATGGCACGGATTTGGCCGAGCAGTTCGAGCGGTTTGGGAAGAGTGAAGAGCACTGGAATTTCGAGATCCTTTTACTATTCTGTCCGAATGCGAAATACATCGAGGTGAAGGAGAGTTGGCTGTGGGATGACCACCACTACTGGTTCAAATCACTCTCAGCCTTTTTCAACCCGCTCTGCTCTTCTCGATTGAACAAAGCGGTCATCGAAGGCCCGATGCGGATCGAGAATATCGTCCCCTTGCTTACGATCGCGACGCTGAGGGAACTGGAAGTCACGCAGGTGACGGTCATGCGGAGGGAGGGGTTTCGCGTGTTTCAGTGGAGTGTATGGCCTGTTGCCAAGATCTTGAATGAGCGGGGCAGCGGTCTGGACGTGTTAAGGATGAGGGAGAGCTACGTTGATCTGGACCTGCTCGTCCCGATTTTGGGCGGTATTAAGGGACTGAGGGAGTTCACGTACGAACACGTGCCCAACGATCTCGCGGACGAGACTGCACCTGCGCACCGCGTCAATACCCGTGCGCTGACTGCGTGTCTCAATATGCACGCGGAGTCGCTGGAGTATATTCGTGTCCGCGACACGGAGCCTGTAAACTGGCTGCTTATTGCGGAATATCTGTTCGGTGCTCCTCGCGCGGATGCGGACGCGCACACCACCTTCCCAAACCTCAAGACCATCGACATCGGACCCGCAGGCGTAGGCACACGGTCGCCTCACCAGCCTCCGGGTTCCTCGCCTGAAAATATCAGGCCGCAGGTATTCCCTGTGTCCCTGGAAACACTGCGGATACAGCCGGCTGAGCGCATAGAGTTTCGACCTGGGTCAGTAACTGCGCACATGGAGTTCTTGAATCACGAAGCTGAGGTCGATCATCTATTGAGGGCACAAGGGTGTTACTTTGCTTATGAGGAACGGCGCATGAAGGTGGAACTCGTGGAGTGGAATCCCACTCTTGGATGGTTTCCGGACAACTTGCCAGTGCTGCAGAAATATTACCTCGACATGGGCATGCGGCTTGAGTCGGTGGTAGGCGATGTGTCAAATTTCTACAATGCCGAGCCACTGCTTATGGATGATGAGAGTGAACAAGGATGGGTAGTAGTGACGGATCTGCATCTAGCAACCAAATGACCGATCCCACTCTACCAAAACCTCTCTTTCATTTTGAGCTCTGCTCCAGGTACAACTACCACGTCTCCTGTCTATACCGCCCACTCTTCTCCAACGCCACAAGATACGCCTCCGCATCCTCCCTGCTCAACACCCCATGCTCCTGGAACCCTTCAATTAACGCCTCGCGCACAGCTTGCGGCATCTTGCCTGAACTGCCACAGATGTATATGATCCCGCTCTTGTTGACCACAGCATCGTACACCTTCGCGCTCTGCTGGCGCACAAGATCTTGCACGTAAACCTTCTGCCTCTGGTCCCGTGAGAATGCGGCGAAGACCTCGAGCGGCACCTTGTTGTCGATATAGGTCTTCCATTCGTCTTTGAAGAAGTAGTCTGACTCGGCATTGCGGCAGCCGAAAAACAGCAGGTCGTTCGCGGTTGGTGTGTCCGGGGCGGACGCTTGACTGCGCCAGTGTGTGCGCTGCTGTATCAGGGCGCGCATCGGTGCAACGCCAGTTCCTGGACCGATCATGACGACTGGTCTGTTGAGCTCATTTTGTGTCACGCCCAAGCCGCCGCGAGAGAGGGTGACGGTAAGTTGCTGATTCGGTGTGAGGTTGGCAATGTAGCGGGTAGCGACACCTTGTCGAATTCTCTTGATCACTGTCTTATACTTGACGATCGCGATGAGGAGCTCGATTCTTGTGCGTGTCCCATTGGTGGCTGGAGAAGAGGAGACTCCGGTCATTGCGCTGGCGATGCTGAACTGTCTCCCGCGGAGGGTGGGAATGATGCTGCATACTCTTTGCCAGGGAATCTTGACGGTCTCGAACTCTTGAAGGACCTCGAGAATACTGCGACGTGGTCGTGTCGTGTAATCGAAGAGCTCATCGATGTATTCCGGATCGGTGAATTCCAGCAACCTGTCGCGGTGGAATTCGTCACTAGTGTAGTGGGCAAGCTTTGCAAAGAATGAGCGCCGTGGAATTGAGAGGATGTCGAGATGATTCGTCAGTAGCTCTCGGAGGGTCGTGATGCTGGAAGACGTGAAAGCGGACACTGGAAGGCGGGCAGTGGGCGAGACAGACGGAGATGATGGCGTAAACTTTATCCGTCGGTCGGCGATTGGTGTCCAATCCATAATGGAGATGAACTGGTCGACATCTGCGGGGAAGTTCTTGGGGTATATCGTCAAGACGTCGCCAGGCACATATGGATGCGAACCCTCGACGTCCAGCTTCAGATGCCGTACGTCTTGCCAATGGGTTGTAGGGGTCAATCGATCGTTTGACGTGACATTCGCCGTGAGACCGCCAGGAAAGTCAAGTAGGGCTTGATCTGGCAATTCCTCTTTTTCGCCATTGCTACTAGGTGACACATGACCGTTCGTTGGTGCTGTTTTATCACTGTTCGCGAAGTCGAGCAACCATTTTGGGTCCAGCAATACATTGTCCGGTATCGGCTCTAACGCACCAGGCAAAGGGTACTCTTGGAGGAGACTGCTGCGTAAAGTTGCGGTCCATGGAAGGAATGAGCCATCGATGCTGAAGACTGTCAGTCAAGGTCTGTGAGTTCTCGTCGTGTAAATGTAACGAATAGTCGTTGAAGCAGACTCGCTCGAGGTACCAACGAGGCAAACGAACGCAATGCTAGTGGTGACCTCATGCACAAGTACTTTACATACCCCTCAGGATGTTGTTCATCAGACTCGCCACGATCACATATTGGTTGCGCCCCAAGCTGGATGAGACGGTTGTAGAGCTTTCGATGTGCCCAATTGTACCTTTCAGATGTCAGAGCAGCACCTGTGTCTACGCTACGACCAGACTGACTTTGGATACGAGGTGTCTCCGAGTCCGAACGATGCGAATCTCATCCGCTGCAGACACCCTGGCCGCAGCCGAGCACTGCGCAGGGCTTTCCAGAAGGCCTGGCTGTTCGGTGGCAGATCGCCCTGGCCCGTTGTGGAGATGGATATTAGGACCACATCGTGTTGCAGCAATTGCTTCTGCAAGAACATCAATTGCCGCCCTTATTGCTCTCACGCGCCTGACGTACCAGGCTGACTGCATTCAGTTCTCCGACTTCTGTGTCGAAGCGCAGGCGCTCAGCGAGCCTTCCCATTTCTTCAGCAACATCCTGGGCATTTCCTGTTTCGGAGCCATAGAGCACCAGGGCTCGACGGAGGCTCTGCGAATCCCCCATGGTCGGTGCTGATGCAACCTGCGGTGAGACTAGGCTGGAAAGGCTTGGAGAAATTGATGTCTGTGTGGCGCTTCCCCGGGCCCGTCGAGAGTGAAAAGCGGTGCGCTAGCGGCACACGTCGAACGGCTGGCGGGTCTCCATGGCAGCGGTTCTTGGTGGTCCAGGCGCGGACCCATCTGCGAGCGAGTGAACATCAGCGTCATCTCTCGAAGCTTCGAAGCGTGGGCGAGCTGTTGCGTCAAGTGCGCTCTCTGGTGTGGCGCACACAATGCTCGCTAAATTTCCGCCTTGCATTCCAGCAGACGTCGCGTGCCTGCATCGCCCGGGCAGAGGGCAGACGAGCAAGTGAGAGCGCCAGCGCAGAGGTGCACTCGCGACTCCTGTCTTCACCGCTCTCACGGCTGCCTGTCCTCGCCAGCGGAGCCCTTGCCAGCACTGACCGCAAGGTGCCTCCCTCTGTGGCTGTCTCGCTGCAAGTGCTCGTCTGCGACCCCCGTTCGGGCCTAGTGCTCCTTCCGCGCCCCGTCCCAATCTTTATTTTGATGCTCTGCGCTCGCCCGCTCCTATTCTCCCCATCAAGTCAACAACTGAGACACTCAACCACCCCATCAACCCACCTCTCACCAACCTTCCGGGCTCGTAGCTTCCCACCCCACCCCCCTCGTCAATAGTTCCACCCTCCAGGCGGTTCATCACAACACTACTGTTCACGGTTACCTTCATCGGTCTACTAGGACTCCAAGTTTACCTCTACCTCCACACGCTTCGATCCAGTTCGTGTCCGTCAACCTCAAACTTCAGCAAAAATGTCCGCCCCAGTCGAACAGGTCACCGCCCAGATGGCCAGCACCACCCTCAACGACGCCGCTCCTGCCACCACTGAGAGCACCGGCGCCCAGCAGCCCACCGCAGCCGAGGACGAGGCTGTGCGTGCCAGCGCCGCCGAGGGAAGGCGACTTTACATTGGAAACCTCGCGTACGCGACCACCGAGGGGGAGTTGAAGGACTTCTTCAAGGACTACCTTGTGTGAGTGATGTCTGCGTGTGCGCATGACGCGTGGTGGGCCGGAGCTAACACGTTACACAGCGAGTCCACCACCATCCCCACCAACCCGCGCACCTCGCGCCCCGTTGGCTACGCCTTCGTTGCCCTGTCGACACCCTCTGAGGCCGAGCGCGCCATTGCTGAGCTCAACGGCAAGGCCATCCTTGACCGCAAGGTCTCGATCCAGCTTGCCCGCACCCCCGAGGCTCACGCTGAGGGCGCCGGCAGCGGTGCTGAGGGCACCAGCGGCAACGAGCAGCGCCGCCGTGCCTCCACTCGCGGCCGTGGACGTGGCCGTGGCCGCGGTGGCCGCGCTGGACGTGGCGGACGCGCTGTAAGCCCTCCTATCATAACTTGAGGTCTGAATGCTAATATTTACTAGAACGCCGACGGTGCTGAGGCCGAGCAGGTCGAGCTGACCGACGCTGCCCCCGCGGAGAGCACACCCACAAATGTACCCGGCCAAGTTGCTCCCCTCACAGAGACCACGAACGAAGCGCTCACCAACAAGGACTCTGCCGCCAAGCAACCCGCTGCTCCCCGTGAGCGCAAGCAGCGCGGACCCCCTGAGGATGGTGTCCCCTCCAAGACCAAGGTTATGGTCGCCAACCTGCCTTACGACCTCAAGGAGGACCGCGTACGTTTTGCCCTTTGCATGAATAAAGACCACTATACTAACACGTTGCAGCTTCTCGAGATCTTCAAGGACTACTCCCCCACCCAGGCCAAGATCGCCCTTCGCCCCATCCCCCGCTTCATGGTTAAGAAGCTCCAGGCTCGCGGTGAGCCTCGCAAGGGTCGTGGTTTCGGTTTCGTTACCCTCGGCTCAGAGGAGCTCCAGCAGAAGGCTTGCACTGAGATGAACGGAAAGGAGATTGAGGGCCGTGAGATCGCCGTTAAGGTCGCGATTGACTCCCCTGGCAAGGAGGATGATGCCCCCGCGGAGGCCTCCACTGAGGGCGCCGCTGCCACCGAGGCCGCCCCTGCTACCACCGAAGCCACCGAGAAGCCCGCTGAGACTCCTGCGGCCACCACGACTGCTGCTTAGGTGCCTCCAGTTGCTCACGGCCACGTCGGACACCGTCAGCAACGCTCGATGGACTCCTTCACGACCCCTGATACACGAGTCATGACTTAAATGACATGGCTCAGCGTTTGCTTCGCTGCGATTTGTTTTCGAGTTCCTGGTCCATCGATATCCACACCCTGCCGGATTTTTAGGCCATCAGCTTTACTTAGCTCGTTCGAGATAATCGGTCCGGAAAAGTGATTACGGAGTCTGTCAGGCGCAGCATTATGGTGGAAAACATGGAAAAGCTTGTCTTATTTGCAACAAGCTTGAGCAATTATGAAATATATGAACATGATTTACATGCCACATTGGCTGATGAACGACCTCACCATTGTCCCCTATGCTCCCTCTTATGTTACAGAAAAAACCGGATATAATAGAAACAATATTGTAGCCAACAGAGTGTCTATCTGTATGCAACGTATGTAGAAACAGCATTGAATACCTCCTGATTTTCTGGAGTCCAGAGCTTGTATCCCGCTTTTTCTACAACATGAAAGGCTCTCAGTGAAATTGTGTAATTCTATCCAACACGTCGATTGGTGCAGCTGATCATGTATTCAGATTGTTGAAGCCAGGCTGGACGATGAGGAGATTATATCGGCCTTGCGAGCCGGAGAAGTCTATTACTATCCGGATGTTCGCAGCGCACAAAGTTCAAGGCGCAACAATGAAAGCGGCATTAGATTACGAAGCCTCGCGACGATTGGACATACACTGCTCCCCTCATATTCTAAGTCAAGAAGGGCTTAATAAGCTCCATCGACTTTTTCCACAGCAGCGTCTCCTTCTCCTGATCATAAGCATATGGAAGATATCCCGGATCCCAGTCCTGAAAAACGTCTTCCTGGATAGCTTCGCAACCTGACAGTTCTCAAGATACTTCCCACCTTTGCCTTCCAAGTCTCTTGCAACAACCGCCCATACGGTCGTAGCCGCGCCCCGTTCTACGGATTTCGTGGCCCTCCTTACATCAGGGTTCTGCGCCAGCGCCTCAAGCATCTCCGCTGGTACATGCTTTGCTAAACCTGTCATGATCATTTCGGGATGCACTGACCATGCGTGCACGCCTTTGCTTCTGTAACGCCGCTCCAGTTCAGACGCTGTGTATATATTTGTCGTCTTGCTCTGCCCATATGCAACCCAGGGGTTATACTCGCCCTCGAAATTCAAGTTATGGAAATTGATGTTGCCATGACGGTGGCCGGACAAAGCCAGAACGATGACGCGTGAATGGAAAGTAGGCGTGGAAGACGCCTGCAGCGTCGAGAGGAGCAACTGGATCAGCGGAAAGTGCGCCAGGTGGTTTGTGCCAAATTGCGTTTCGAAGCCGTCGGCTGTGCGGCCTTCGGGGCATGCCATCATGCCCGCGTTGGTAATGAGGATGTGAAGAGTCTGGTTGATGCTAACGGTATTCTGCAAGTTGAACACTGTGCTGCCATCATGTGTCTGGCGGTGATGGAGGTGAGTGGGATCTTCCAACATACCCGTAAACATGAAGCATCACGAACTGACGAGTGTTGCGTAGATTGTGTTTCCGATGTCCAAATTCAGCTGGATGAAGCATGCCACAGCCATTGGAGACTTCGTTGAGCGACTTGGCCCGAGCCCATTTACCACTGGCATTCTCCACAGGCTGTTTGTTGGCTTCAGACCCTTGCTGGTCAATCTACCGACATTTGCATCAATCACAATTGACTGACAGTTTGTGCTCTGTAGTTCAAGAGCGCTATTTTCAATCGACGATGCCCGTTCCTCGCAGGGACTGAACGGACACAGTCACCTTTCGAGGGACAGACCGTATCTCTCTCACAATCACTCTTCAACCCAGCCGTGCGCCTATCAACGTTGCTGGAACGGTTTGATGGTCTAGTGCACTTTTCGAGCACGGCCAACTTTCCAGCTTGGGTCCAGCTCTTCACGGATTTCCAGTTGCTCTTGCAAAGCTTCCAAACCTGGGAAGACGCCGCACAGAATCAGTCCACATCGCCAATGTGCTGAACGAAGCCTGATATGGAAAGAGAGAGTCCAACTGGCAGAAATGATTTGCAACAGCATGCCATACTTTATGCGACCAGAGATGAAACTCTGGGCAATGCATCGACGTTCTTCACCTTCTCGACATACGTCCAGACATTCAAATATCATGAAGTAGATTGTCAGGTCCAGCTTCTACGGTGTCGGCAGATTTTCATCCGGCTCAAAGGAATGAAGGTTTACTTCCCAGGAATACAGGAGCTCCTCCCGTGATATTTAGTGTCATTCCAGCGCCCTAGGGAAAGAGAGTCGCGAACAACGATGCGTTGTGATATCGGGATCCTAATCATCTTCCCTAGCTCCGCGAACGAGTTTTCAAAGGATCACTTGACCCGCTGAAGGAGTGGGAGGATTGCAGCGCCGAGACCGAAAACAAAGCTACTGATTGAGAAACATCATACGATCGACTAGATTGCTCTTCCAGTCATGGATACCCATGAGGTCAGGTAGTAAAGTACAAATGTCTGATTATACCGAGACCATGCTCCTAACAAATTCGTAACATAGGGGAATACAACGACAAACGTAGCCAACACCGTGTGCCTTGTTAATCATGCAAGAAAAGAAACATCCGAGACTTGACATCACGGAGAACGCCATCAAGGCTGTTCCACCTTCTCCTCCTGCGCCCCGATATCAAGATCAGCAACATTGACCAACACACTAACAAACATCGTACTCGCCAAAACCTGTGCCAACATCGCTACCTCGCCCCTCTGCAACCTGTTTTCACAGGTCTCTTCAATCTGCGTCTCGACATCGACAAACTCGCGCTCGAGCCAACCCTCCTGGCCCCTAGCCTTAGGCTTATCCTTAATCACAACAGCATTCCACGTCTCATCGCTCACGCGGCCCCAATTTCCCGCCATCTCAGACGCAATACGGTAAACATTCTTCTCGCGGGGCGAGAGGTCGATCATATCCATCCAGCCTTCCCTCTTAAGCGCGGCATCGATAGTCTCCTCTTTCAAGCCGACGCTGCCTGCGATGCGGCGGTGCGCGTACATGACGTATTCGGCTTGTGTGACGCTTGCGACAGCGAGGACGATGAGTTCGCGCTCGCGCAGCGTGAACAGGGTGGACGATACGATAGAGTGGATGTAATTACAGTACCGCTGGATCCAGCCGTCAGTGTAGCTGAGCACGGCGAAGGGGCCGAGGAGTTCGCCTGTGACGGGGTTGCGGAGTGTGAAGGATTGGCCGAAGAGGCGCTGGGCTTGGTGCTCTGCGCTGAGGAGGGAGAGGTTGTAGTTTGCGGTTGGGCAGGGGGGGCGGGGAAAACGCGGTGTTTCGGTGGGCTTCTTATAGTTGTTGACTCTGGCGTCACGGAGGGGGTATTTGGGTGCTGCGAAGGTTGGCGAGGCTGGTGGAGAGAGGGGGACATGGTTCGCGGAGACGGCGCCACAGGTGGTGTCCATAGGATCGAGATTGGTGGCAGGTGAGGGTGTTGTGGGTTGAGCCGAGGGGAGGAGATCCATATTGGAGATGTTCGATGTTGAGATTTGAAGTGCGTGGATGACGAAGACAAACGCACAAGTGCAAACGCAGAGACTCAGGTAAGAGTAAGTAATGGCGGACCTTTACGACGGAAGGACATGATGGAGGATACATAAATGATGAGTCTGCACGGTTGCGGCGTACGCCTGCGGGCCTGAGTCGAGCCGCTTGAAGTGGGAGCGCCCTTGGTGAAGGGATGGCCAAGTATGGATGTGAGAACAGCGGTCTGAAGAATGCTTCCCTAGTTGCTAGCTCCGCCACGCGAGAGCTGGCGTAGCTCTGCTTCAGTGGTTTTCAACCTTGGTGGTCTTGCGCTAAGCTTTGGCAGCTGTCCACAATCCACTAGTGGAGGAACCGAAGCCTGCACTAAGGGAGGGCCGCATCTCTTGCGCCTCAAAGCCACTTTGTCGACATGTAGTGCCATGCTGAGACATAACTTTGGATTACGTCTGTCGATGCGTGGTTGTTGCGGGTGCGTACCTTGACCGTTGTTTTTTAGCCTTGCTTTTGATGTGGTGGAGCGAAGCGTGATTCGTCGAATGACGTCTCGAGGCAAAAACCCCTTCTTGAACAGGCGAGTAATGTGTATATTGTGCTGACGGGTCGGCCATTGACGATTCGATTCCAAGTCCTGCTCGAGTCAGATCCTGTTCTGCCTGGCCTGATTAGCGAGCTCAACGGGGATCATCGGTGATTGCTATGAGTACATTGTTATTCTACAACAGAAGGCGTGGTATCATTTGAAAGGAATTTGCAAACAGCAAGTCTTGCCTTTAAAACCGGTCGGGCAGGCCGCAGATACCGAACGCCATGCTATACCAATTTTCTCAATGGGCGTGCGCATGAGCATGCCCAATTTGAGTGACGAGTGGCAATAGCATACCAAAGATAACGATGATGATGTCTGTCTTGGACATGCCCTGCTTTCCAAGTGGTGCGTCGAGGTAGCCGTTGATCACAGGCTCTTCTTGTGGGTTCGTGGCCTCGGTCATCGAATGCATGGCGACGTACCTGGCTGTGTTAATCCATGCGAAAAATTATGCAGAGTGAGAAGGCTTACAAGAATGTGCCACCGGAGAAGCACAGAACCCAACCGGTTGACCAAGTGAGGCCCTCGTCTCCACCGAGCGTGCCGCGTCCGAGCGCGTGAACCATGGCCCAAGTGACAAAAGCGCCTGCTGGGGCGGCCAAGCTAAAGAGAGCGAGGTGAGTCCGCGCAGTGCGCTTCGAGTGACCTTGCTTAAGCAGGACCGAAGTAAGTCCAAATGCAGCAGGCGCTTTATGGAGCATAATAGCAAGGAAAACGATGAAGGATAGCGAGCCAGCAGGAGCGGCTGATGAGGCACCAAGCGCGATACCATCAGCGCAGGCATGGACCACCAACCCTATGGTGGTCGCAGACCCTTTCTTCTTGGGAGGAGCCATGGGTGTGGGGGTCAGCATTGGTGGCGATCCAGGTGTTGTCAGACCATTCAAGCTAAGACTGGACGAGTTGTGTGGTCCGCGGTGCAGATTCGAGAGCGAGATGTGCATGGGCTGGTACTGCTGCTGCGACGAAGAGAGAGCCTCGGGAAGGTGATCGACGAGGAACATCAGGATGTAGCCCAGGATTAGTGCGACTCCAATGTAGGCGTGGGGGCTGGGGCCCTGCATCTCCTCGACATGCTTGTGGTTGTTCTCGTCCTCTTCGGGGGCGTGCACACGCGTATGACCTTCCTTGTGGCCCTCAGTGGAATCGTCATCACCACCTTTCTGCGCCATATGAGGCTCCTCCTCCTCAATCTTGTGCTTGTAGGCCCCATTCTCTGTTACCTTCTCCTTGAGCTCCTGTGTCCTCCTGAACCTAAGCTCGATCGGCGATCTTCGCTCCAGGGCTTCGCTATTAGGCGCTTTCACAGCACCAGCCCTCACAAAGTCTGTATCCACCACCTCCCTAGCGCCAAGGCTGAAGTCTGATGGGTGGTTGATGCCAGTTTGCAGCTTGTGAATGTTGGGAATCGTGTCGATAATGCTTCTCGATACGTGCGAGTGGGTCTTGCCGGCGCTGTACATGGTCTCAATGCCTTCTGGGATGATGACAATGAGCGATGTCCCTACTAGCACGCCGGTGCCGAGGAGTGTGATGATGCGCAGCTGGCGCGGCGAGAGGGTGAAGGAGAGCGGGAGGATGCCGGCAACGAACGAACTGGCACTGTCAGCTGCTATTTCGTGCAGTATCACTACATAATGGCGAGAGATGCCTACGCAATTGCCATTATCGTGCTCAAGGTGAGCAGCATAAAAAGACCGTCCCACATGCTGCGTGTCGTGTGCGGCTGTCCGCTGAAGTCGCTGGAGAAGGAAGAATACGCCGGGTATGCAAGAAAAGAAGACAAAGATGTACGTCACTCAGCGCTGTCCATGCCTCAGTACCAAAGTAGCGAGGTGTTGTGGAGTCGAGAGTCGGTGTGTATGTTGATCCAACACGGTCCTCCACAAATGTCTCTCCGTGCAGGGGCTGCGTCACTAGCGCCCTCTCGTAGGGCTGAGATGGCAGTCGCGCTAAAGCGGAGCCAGGCGCGGCGCGTCCACTTCTTGCACTCGCGACGCTCCTGCAAATCTGACAGCCTCACCACACGACACTGCTGCACACATACAGCCATGGATCTCGACGAGTGTGAGTATAATGAAAGCCTCATATAGTATGCGCTGATCAAGATTAGGGGTAACGAACTCTAATGAGTGCTTCGACATCAGCCTCTACCGCCCAGGCCCGACCGGCGACGAGCGCGTTGGCGAAACCTTCAACCCAAGCTTCACACATACAGTCGTCGACGAGAACGAGTCAATTGTTGGCTACAAGAACCCTAAAATCGACCTCGATTTCCGTACAAATGATCTCAAGCCTAAACTCAAGATCTCCTTCGATGCGCAACTAGACCTCAAGAAGCTGTCACCAGACCTTGATCAAGCGCAAGTCGACCTATCGCCGGAGCTGTTTAAGCAGTATCTTCCAGAGGAGGTGAAGGAGAGTACGAGTGAGCGTGATGCGGCAACCTCGAAAGACTGGAAGCCGCCGGGCGAGCTCATGCAGAGCTTCGATGTCCACAACAAACACTACGAGATTTGGAAGGCTCCTATGCTGGACTCTGCGGCAAGACAAATATGGCTTAACTTGAGGATATTGGTCTTACTGTTCATCGATGGCGCAACAGTGAATGGCTTGGACGACGAGGAGACAATGGATCGTTGGACAATGTACTTCCTGTACGAAAGGCAAGACGATGGCATTCCTACCACACCGTACATTCTCGCTGGCTTCGCCACCTCCTATAGGACCTGGATCTTCCCTACCTTCAAAATTGCGCGCTTCACCAAGTTGCTTCCAAACCCACCTCCGGAGGAATCAAACGGCACAGGTGGAAAGTACACACCGCCACGCATGACACAGGATTCCCACACATTCCAACTCAACGACAAGTACAACAGACTTGAAACATCATCACGAGAAAGGATATCGCAATTCCTGATCCTCCCACCCTACCAGAACCAGTCGCTAGGATCTCGACTCTACAATCTGATCTTCTCAGATCTCGTCAACAAATCCTTTATCTACGAGATCCCCGTCGAAGACCCCAGCGAAGACTTCGATGCCATGCGCGACTATTGTGACATCGCCTACCTCCGCTCTCTCCCATCATTCGCCTCGCTCTCCGTCGCATCGACCCTGCCGGCCGAAGCTCTGCGCAAAGACGCCCCAATCCCTCGAGACCAGATCCTCGGCAACGGCGTAGATCTCGAGAATCTGCGACACGAAACGAAAATAGTAAAGCGCCAATTCTACCGCATGGTGGAATTGCACGCACTCTCTACGATCCCACCAAACCACCGTAACCGCGCGCGCATCACCCGCAAAGCTAAGAGCAGCAACGAGAACGATCGCAAATACTACTTTTGGCGCCTGGCGCTTAAGCACCGCATCTATATGCAGAATGCAGATGCCCTTGACCAGATGGAGGTCACAGAGAAGGTCGATAAGCTGGAAGCTGCTGTGGACAACCAGCAGGAGGAGTTTGAGGAGCGATTGGAAGGCATCGAGAAGAGAGGTCGCTGGGAAAGGGGCGAGGCACGATCCAATGGAGCGAAGAGCAAGCGGAAGAGGGTTGTTGTTGAGGATGAAGATGATGACTGGGAAGATATGGATACCGAGTCTGTAGCGAGTAAGAAGCCGAAGATATGAGTGTCCCAGAGCATTGCAGGAGTACATGGCGTTGGAAAGGGCTATTTGGGGCATTGATACCATCAGATTGCTTGTTGAGCGTTGTCGAATGAACACGAGAGCGTCACAATGACCCGCTTAATCTTCACCTGCATTACTGACCCTCACATCTCTGTCCTCTTGAAAATGATAAAGATCTATTTGGTCGTGGAAGGGACGAATGTACTGCACCGATCAGTCCTCATGTTCAGTGTTTCTGGATCCTACATCACCTTCACGACCCAGCGGTTCTCCCTCGTTGTCTTCAAGACTGGAAATGCTCACATCATCGTCTCCTTCTACACGCTCGTATGTGTAGGCCAGCAAATTCAACGGCGGAAGTGCAAAGGTCTGGCACCTTCCTGCTCTTCATGTCCATGCCTGAGGCTTGCAGTTGGTTGTTCATCGAATGCTCGGGTCTCTTCTTGCCGGTCTGCGTCTCTGGCTATTGTCCAATATCCATGGTCTGCAATGCTAGTCACGATAGCTTCGTCCGAGTCTGAGGAGTGATTGTCGTTCGGACCTTGCTGAGGTTTCTTTCGGCGCCAAAGTCTCATTCTTGGTTGCGTTGATGATGCAGCCTCCAAGCCGCTGTCTACGGCGAGATTTGTCGTGCCGTAGAGCCCATAAGGTGAAATGGAGGTATTGTTGCTGATGTTCTCCATTTTGTTGACTTCTAGCAAACGCAACTTCTCAACAGGGTGAGTAGCGTCCAGTTCGTGTAAGGAAGGTTCGGCAACTGGATGAGTGTGCTTCTCTAGTGTGTCGTCTACAATCTCGCGATTGTAGAAAAGCAATGGTGGAACACTGTCCTTCCCAACAGGTATGCTGTGGTGATGACGCCAAATCGACGTTATCGTCCAGATAGCTGAAAATGTAGTGACAGTCGTGAGGCCAATCGGCAGTAGCAACCAGCCTATACGCATGGAGACGAATGTTGTTTTCTGCCAAGTGATGCCACGGACCTCTTCCAGAGGTGAATTTTCGAGCTTTCCCGTCATTCGCTCGAGAGTGTTGTTAAGGTAGAGTGTCGCCGTGCCGTACTCTGATCGGACCCTATTGGTCATAGAGTCCGCGAACGAGTCAAACCACTCGGCACGTGTGACAGGCTGATGTTGCCGCCATCTTGAAGCGAATTCAGCACAGCGTTTGCGCCCACCCGTAGTCTCGTAACCCTTCTCTCAACTAAAGTCATGTTCACGCCGTTTGTCACGCACTCGCCTTTCCGTGCTAAGTCTGTGCTTGCCTGAGGGGTCATGGTACAATCGCTATCGAAAAATTCTTCGTGCAGGAATGTCTATATTGCTTCCACGAAATCTCGATGCTGTCTGTAGATGCATTGCTCTAGGGCCGATACGATCTCGACAGAGTGTGCGGCACCAAGCAGTGGTATAGTTGTTATGTCTGGTGCAATGGCATCGCTATCACTTCCGATAGAGCTCTCTCTCAGTGCGACGCATGGCGACTTCATCCCTGTAAAATGGCCTCTTACAAAGCCATCGCCGCGAAATGTCATATCTTTCCGCATGACAGTTGACCGCACGGCATTCTCCAGAACCTCATTCTCGCTGATACGAGAAATCAGAGTGCGGACGCCAGGGCAAGGACTACATACCTTCGCTACAGCAGGAGCAGCAGACGACAGCTGGCGGGCGAAAGTGACATTGATGTAAGCCCATTGAGATTCAGCTTCTCTTTCGGGTGTGAGTCTATCGTCCATCCAGTAAAGGTCATGAGTCAGCGCGAGTACCAAAAACTCCACCTCCGTTGAGCGCCCATGGCAAGATCCAAAGGAAAAGATGTTGTGTAATTTGTAATGGCAGTAATCTTCGTCGTTCTTATGTGCCACATCTTTAGTGACCAGATCGATAACATCAGTGCACCGATTGCACATTGCGACGGTCGAGAGTGTCGTTACTTTTCCATTAGGGTCGTCATTGTCATGAAGTTCAAGGGGATTGCCAAACGGGAAGGGGCAGTCTCCAGTAGCACAAACGCTAGAAACCTGATTTCCGACACCATCTGGGGCGGTCACAGCAGAGAGTATAGCTGAAATAAGATCCGGTGAAGGCCCAGGGTAGTTATAGAAAGGTATGTATCCACCTCGTCGAGGTGTGAAATGTGCGAACGGTAATGACGCCTTCGAGACAGGTACAACAATCGAACATTCTTTGGTACGACTGGCTTGTTGAGTACATGGTCCAATGAGAAAGGAACCGAAGAGGACAGTTGCAGGTGTAAACGTTATTGGGTCTCTCCAGAGAACCACAGCCAAAAGACGAATCGCGCCGAGGCTCCTTCGACTGCCAGAGTCAAAATGCTGTAGGTCGACAAGGGACCGCACGCGTAGACCCGCAAACCACTCCCACTTCCTTTGGGAGATGACCTGCGAGACTACGGCGACGAGAATTGCTCGAAGTATTGTGGACAGAGTCGCGAGAAGGGCGTTGAGGTTGATGCGCTCACCCCAGTCAGGAGCTGGCTTGCCGTCATGGACTGCTAGAAGGACAGCGATGGCGACAATGAGACCAATGGCGACGACTATTGATAGGAGCTCCCATACCCAGTTCCGAAGGATTGCGTACGTTGGCTATTTGGCAGATATCTGTTCTGCAAGTTTCTTATTTTTCGTGAACACACTGTCAAAGCTGGGGTTAGCTGGCAACTCATAGAAGCCCTCTGACGTGACCTACGTGTGCCTGATGTTGGCTGCTGCTTTGAGCGAGAAACCTGTCGGTGATCAGAAGTCTCAGAATGCGACAACGGTAGTATCTTGCTGTTGGTGTGAAATAGATGCCCATATGGCGACAAGGCCGAGATATGAGATTGCCTTTCTGTGTGACCATAAGCATTGTGGTGCGTTTGACGCGGGTCCGTATTACTCAACGACAGCCTTGTGGTTCCTGCGGTACAACAGAGTAAGCCGTGAACTTACTCCGTGTCTTGGGTACGTTACGTACCTCTGCGGTCGCCTGCGGCCTCATTCCATCGCTGCCTTTGTTGTTGCACAGTAGTCGTAACCTAATGAACACTTCGACCAAATGACTGACTTTGGAGATCGTTAGATCGAGATGAGTAGAGGCTCGTGTATTGAGCGTACCTCTTGGAGGTGAAATCGCCCGTTGTCGCAATGCGCTCTGCCAAATCTGGCTGATGTTGATATCATAGTGCTACGCTGCCTGCCGTGCGCATCCTCAGCCGCTTTATGTAGTTGATACGCTGCTATGGTAGCGTTGCCTTTCTCCTTCCATTGTTCGTGCTTTTAGGTATCATGTCAAGTCGTTGCATCGTCCTCCTCTTCTCTCTTAGACTCTATTGCTTCCTCAGACCCTGCAGAGTCTTATGTGTGCCCTCCACGATGAGCTTGTGTTCCACAGCATGCATCCTCTCCTCAAGTTGATCCTCTGTCTCACCCTGCCTTATCTCGACTTCCTTCGTCACAATAGCATCGCCTGCATCCACCTCCGCAATGACCTCATGTATCATGACGCCCGTCCTCTTCAGTCCCTCCTTCTGCCCCGCTTCCCACGCGCGCCCAATCGCATTTGCACCTGCAAACTCGCCTGGCAGCGCAGGGTGCAGATTAATAATCTTGATGCCCGCCTCAGCAATCGGGTTGAGAAAATTCGGCGTGACAATGTGCATCCATCCTGCGCAAACAATCAGATCTGTTGTTGCATCATAATTTACAATGATCTTGGCGAGGTCGGCGTCGTACTCGCTGCGTGCGGTGTCAAGGTCGGTCGGGTGCTTCTTCTTGTAGGGGACGAGGTTGTGATATGAGGTTGGTATCGATGCTTTTGCAGCGCGTTCGAGGCCGTATGCTGCTTTGCGACTGCCTTGCGTCAGACCGCGACTTCCTAAACAGACACGGGGTGTGTTCACTTTGAAATTACGTGGACGATCTTTGCGTTGGGGAGCGCGGAGGTGCCGCATGCGTCGATCAGGGCTTGGAGGTTTGAGCCGTTACCTGAGATCAGGACTGTGATGTTCTTTTCTGCCATCGTGTGTTGTGTGAGGCTGAGTTCGGGCGATTGTCAAAGTAGAGTGCGCTCGTGGCAGTAACGACGTCAAGGTTGAGGCTCTGTGCCCAAAATTTAGAAGGCGTGGGGGCGGGGTGACCCCGCAGCGCGATCTCGGAGGTCCGCACCCAACAATGACTTTATTCACACAACTTCAGAACATTTGGTCAGATCAACTATGTACCCACCAACACACGGGCGTTCTTCTTTCGGCGATAGCACGTGTTTCTGTTAGCTTGCACGTGGTTGTCAGGACCCTGAGTCCGCAACGTAAGGCTCGACCATCTCAATGTGCCGTCAACCATGACACAACATCGACAGTTTCCAACAAGATCGCTTCAACGTCTGTGCTGTAGAGCTTGGAACTATTTGTTGAGGCAATGCATAGGACGCTTGAAGGGTTGAGGAAGCAGTAAGGAGAAAGGGAAGTAGAAAGAGGAGGAGGAGACGCCCATATGATATGATACCAGAAAGAGCAGAGTGGAAGAGTTATGGAATTCAATATCTGGTTTCACTGTGGCTACTTGGGGGTCTGATTTACTGGAAGAGCCTAGCCTCTGATCTCTGACCCAAGCATGTCCTCAGTGTCGTACTTTCCTTCAACAACCTGGCGAGCAAACCAGTTCATTGGGGGTTGCTCGTAGCGACTCGGCGACTGCGGTATGTAGTGTGATCAACTACTTGAGCTTGTGGCTACCAACGGGTCCTACCGTAAGTAACATGCCTGGGGTCGTAATCATGGGCTTCTAGGAATCCCTCCCTCAGAGTGCCGTCGGGGTTGTACATCTCTCGAGCAACCGCAGCTGCGTCTCGGTCCTGTTCCTGCCTCTCCGTATCAGTCATGCACGGTTCTTCAGGCCCCCTTTCTCCGCCCCAAGGCAGAGGATCGTTCCAATACTCGCAGGCGACTGCATAGTCTGGACGGGCTCCAGAACAAGTGTTCAGACCGTAGAGAGTGGAGGCATGGAGATACTGGTGCCATGTGGCAGCGTCCGCCGCCGAATTACCTTGAGACTCATACTTGTACCGATGCGGGTCGGTAATCCATTGTTGCCTCAAACCTTCGAGGTGTCGGTCGCTTTGCGCGGTTCGACCCGGAAAACGATATCTATCCCTTTCCTCCGCACCTGCTCAGCCACTCCTACGACTGGGTCCTCGTACGAGTTCTCTGGCATGCCTGGCTTCTGAGGCCTGAATGGTTCGGACAGAAATGGTTCACGTGTCGGGGTGGACCTTCCACAACTCCGTGGCAATATTCTGGATTCCCATTTACACCGTCCATGCCGCTTGACTGGCAATGTATGGAGTAGGTCCTCACGGTATAGTTGCAGCAAGGATAGTGAACATTGAATATTTTGTACATGCTGAAAATTTTGCTTGGTTGTCTGCTTGGCTGTCTGCATGTAAGGTAATCTGCTCGTGAGTTTGTTTGCTTGCAAAGTTGCCTGCCAGGTAGTCTTCTTTGTAAGTCATATCTTGATTATACTTCTGAGATTACATGCATTCGAGAAACATATACATGCGAGCTCCGTCAATGCGGATAGAGTAACGCTAGCATCGACTTCAGTGACAGGAGTCTTCATCGAAGGCGCGCTAACTCTCAAATGTGAATACGATATGGAAGCTTAATTTGGGCATTCAACGTGACCGCCTTGTGCGTAGGATACTCTTCTCCTCCGGAACTTAAAGACATAGACCGGTGATAGCGAAGTCAATATCACAGCAATAGCTTCACCGTCATCGCACCGAACCGACGGAAGCCGAGATCCTTTCTGCAGATACGATAAACAGATCTTGCACCTTCGTCTTGCTAGTGAGCTATCGGCCATCTCCACCTTGTCTTTAATTGCCTCTGAGGTCACTGTGATGTTTAAACAAAACGTTGATAGAGCAGTGGAGACATGACAATAGCCTCTTGATGTCACCGCGCATTGCGAATATGCACATTACTATATAGGACGAGAGAAGTGAGACTCCCAGCCGTGCATAAAGCTGCAACAGTCAAAACGTCGATGGCAAGACTGGATCGCCAGTCGCAAAGTTTGTACTAACGCAGACCGGCTGATCTTATGTGCAGATCTAACCAAGCATCGAAGATGTACAACAACGTTCAGTGAGACCATTTTTATATTCGACGAAGCATTCACAGCCCCTTCTCTACCCCTTAAGATAGGCAGACAGAGAAATCAGACAAGGCATGCTATCCTCTAAAGTTGAAGAAGGTAGTCGACTTTTCTCTGCAATTTCTTGTATGTCTGTGATCCTTCTGCTGGTGAAAAGTGCATTTCGCCTGACCCATATTCAATTGGTCTCATTAATCGTGCCGGCTAACGCCCGTCGAGTTCTTAATGTAACGCGTAAAGTCCGCCACGTTGGTGGCCATGGTGGCCCAACCTCTAGTTATGCTGGAAATGGAGGATGAGATGAGCCAGGACTTGGTAGCGCTGGCTATGGTGGGCTGCTGATTCTAAATATTGCCTGTATTGCTAACAAGCTTAGACATACCAACAATAGTGCTAACAGCGGCAGTAAGAATGACGATAGTCTTGAAGATAGATAACTAGCGGAGCTTATAGGGCGGGATGAGCAGGATCAGAAATTGGGTAGACTAGAAGAGGAAATAGGAGATTATTTGCTGTGGAGTAACCCCTGCTGATAACGTGACGTGATTCGTGAGATTAAGGTACGATGACCAAGCTGCGTGGGTCATCTAGGTCACGGCAGTGGAGCCTGGTAACGATTGAAGAACTCAAAAGATGTCAGCAGCGAGAGAACGAAACGGGAAATCTTAGTTATACCATGCCAGAGCAGCGCAGTAACCATCCTGATAACAACCGCGAAACGGGAGCTCATTCGCGATCCAATAGGAAATGGTACGTGCAATTTGGTTCCAATAGCAACAGTCATGGTCAGTGGAATCGTGACCACAAGTGTGCCGAGGATTAAGCAGTACACAGATTCGCGCCTTGCTATGTCAGCACACAAGAACCACGACATGCTTCGTGCAATATCCACCACGTAAGTCCCACAGCTATGATGGCCGACGCTCCAGACCAACTCTGTGCTGACAGCACGTGACTGAACCAGTAGCCAAAGATCGTCCAGGAAGACCACGCCCGTCGTTCCAAGGGCGTTACATCGGAGTCGCGGTTACTCCAGCTGTTTTCGTCCGCAAAAGTCATAGCCTGATTCTCCAATATCCAGCTATCTCGCGTCTTCTTCGACTTGATGTTGTGCTTCGCTCGTTCAGCGCATGCTCGGACGTGATCCATGATCAGAAGAGATGGATTTGAGAGCTTCACCAATAGATGCGAAGTTCCGAGTTTGGAGTGTGTCACCCATAGATATAGGCATCTTTGCGTTCTACCTATCGTCTGAAACCATGCTCACGGTCGCTCCGACTCATGAAATCGGAGACAGGTGCCAATAGAAGTAAAAGCAGAGACAAGAGGTGAGATGCTAACTGTTTGTTGTTGAGAGCTGCCCGAGCAGCACGTGTCGGCAGATATCCTGAAGGGAGCGAGCAATCTGCCGCAACGGAAAACGCATGCGCAAGGGCTGAATGCTTGAACGTTTTACACTGACTTACAGCCATTGAAGGCCTCGTGGGGAGGTGGGGGAGGTGGGGCGATAAGAGATTCATGAATCTTGGACCTGCGCATCCGACATATCAAGCTTCGCTGGGTAATCAGAAATCGTAGAACAGCTATCTGTGCTGAATATATATAGAAGTGCATCGATCAGCGAGGACGCACTCTCGCATGCCTCGGAACCATGGAATTCACCTCGTTCGCAGGAAACAAAGGCACTGTTGAGTTCGACGTCGCTTGTCAGACTGGCTTCAACGAGATTCCTCTCATCTCTTCGCAGTCGCCAACGGAAGAGCTCTTGGGCCAGCTTAAGGGTGCCTGCACCCGAGTCCATTTCCTTGACATCAAGGACCACGGTGTCCCACAAGAGACAATCGATGCACTCTTCGCAACTGCCGAGCGTCTCTTCGCGCAAGACAGTGACGCTGGGAACGTGATCAACTACAAGATGTATAAGATTTTCCGAGGGTACGAGCCGCCGGCGAAATTATGCACGGATCAGACGAGGAATCCAGGTCTGAACGAAGCATTCAACCAGGGTTATGAGAAGAGCCTCGATCCTTTCTGGGCAGACACGACAGGACAGCCAGGTATCTGTTCCCATTAGCAGGGAAGCTTGAGGATGCTGATTGCCAACAGAATGGAAGGAAAATGCAATGACAGGGCCAAATGTATGGCCCGTTTTTTTATTTTTTTATTTTTTATTTTTTTTTCTTTCCAGATCTTAAGGAAACTGTGTCGAAAATTACGCTGAGATGCTCAAGTTGGCACGCCGTTTGATAAAGTTGTTCGCCCTGGTCCTGTACCTGCCCGAAGATCTCTTCGACCGTTTCATATCCATACCGGGCGCGATGTGAAGGTTCGTCTGTCGTGCTTCCGGATTCAGTCATCAATGCTGACTCGAGAAGGTTGTTGCACTATTCTCCCCAAGCTGCGCATGATCCGGAGGCGCTTTGTATTGTCGCCTATATTGACATTGAGTGCTTACAATCCTGTGCCAAGTAAATGTGCTAGCACTCCAGATACTCAATTGCAAGTCGAACGGAGAGTGGATACAGGCGCCGCTAATCTCAGGTACCTTTGTCGTTAACATTGGTGACATGCTGGCTCGTTGAACGAACGACAGGTTCGTTTCGACTGTTCGCCGCGTATGGAATGTTACCGGCAAAGAGAGGTATTCGATACCGTTCTTCTTCGGAGCCAACTACGCTTCGGTGATCAACACCCTAGAGTCTTGCTTGGCGGAAGGTCAGACGAAGTACGAGCCGGTGCTAGCAGGCGACTACGTACATCGGCAGCTGGCAGTCAGTCGTATAGAAATCCCTGCTCTTCAAGGCCAGGCGTAAATAGAAGTAGATGATGTTTCAGTTAGGGCACTCTCGCCATTTCTTCGCTCAACAATCCTTAGTGGGGCGCAGTATGTCATTCGATTCATCTCATGTTGATGTTTGTCCTCGTACGCAATCGCTGGCATGCTTTGTTGCGCGCCCGTCCGTGTGATAGTGTGTATGTCCAGCGGATATAGAGTTCCTCATCTGTGAAGATCTACCTTCTTCATCGGTATGGAAGCAGGACGTTCATTCGATACGGTAGTCGCCAACCGAGATGTCCGCGGGTAGATGTTCGCTGTGATGGTGAGGCTGCGGTTGATTTCCTCTTCAGCGGCGCTCTTGGCCTGCTCCGCCTGATCTCCTCTTTCTACTCTTCTCGTTGTACTATCAGTTCAAAGCTTGTAAAGCTTGCATCATGACAAACCTGATGTCACTGAAGAACGCAAAATCATATGGATACCGGTCCGATCCCCAAAGAACAGCGCTCGCCATGATCGATGTGCAAAAGGACTTTGCAAATCCTGCTGGCTCTAGATCTATTCAATGTGGCTCTCCCGAAATCTTTACAGGCGTAAGAGCTGTTGTCGAATGTATCAAGCCGGTACTGGACGTCTCCAGGTCACTTGGACTTCATATCGTGCACATCCGCGAAGGACATCGACCGGATCTTGCAGATCTGCCGGCCAGCAAACGGTATCGACAAATCAATAGTCCGAGTGGCCATCACACTCGCAGCATTGGCGACCAAGGTACAATGGAAACACTGCTTTTACGGGGTAAGGATGGATATGACATTGTCGAAGAGCTCTATACGCGACCAGGGGAGATTGTTATAGACAAGAGTGGCAAAGGTAGCTTCTGGGCTACCACCTTGCATCGGAAGATGATGTGTAAGGGCATTACACACCTATTATTCGCCGGCATCGCCATCAAGTAAGTGATGCTCTGCCACAGCTTATCAAGTCTTTTGGTTCAGTTGTATTGACTTCTGGTAGATGCTGTGCGACGACAACTGTGAGGGAAGCCGCTGATCGTGGATTTGAATGCTGCATCTTGGAGGATTGTACCTCTGGATTCAATCCATAATTCGTTTAAACATCGCTAGACATGATCTGCTCCTATGATGGGTTGTTTGGATACGTGGGTCAGGTCATGACCTACTGGCGCAGTGCAAATCCCAGTCCCAAATCGCACCACCAACGACACCTCCCATAAAGGTCCAAAGAACGCAACATGATCTCAGGCTGGCCGGTATTCGAAAGCTATTCGCTACAGGCACTCTCAATCCTGTCCGTCTGGTACATAAGATCTACGATCAAATCGACATGATCACCTCGGAACACCCCTATATCTGGTTACATCTCCGGGCCACGTGAGAATGTAGTATCAGAAACTACGCAACTTGTCCAGAAGTTCGCCGGCGAACCGTTGCAACTTCTTTTCGGGGTTCCATTCGCCGTCAAAGACAACATAGACCTTGCTGTTATACCCGCAATTGCAGCTTGTCCTTCGTACACATACACACCAACTGAGACCGCTCCTTCCGTCTCTAGATTTCTTGAGAAAGGCGCTCTGCTTGTTGGCAAGACAAAACCTTGATCAATTGACTACAGATTTGTCTGGCTGTCGGTCAACGCATGGATCTCCTCGAAGCATATATGAACGGGGAAAGTACATATCAGGGGGCTCAAGCTCAGGCTCTGGTGTTGCGGTTGCTGCAGAGATGGTCGCCTTTGCACTCGATACCGATACTGCTGGGTCCGGCCGCGTTTCAGCATCTCTCAACGGTATTGTGGGCTTCAAGTCTACCAAGGAGACAGTGTCCGCTCGAGATGTCGTCCCTGCGTGTCGGAGTTCGAACACCGTCTCTGCGTTCACTAGTTGTGTTGCAGATGCACGGAGTGTTTGGCAGATTCTGGACGCTCATGATGCCGGATGTGTGTATGCGAAGCCCCTCAACACACTGCCCCTCAATGTCATGGATTATCGTGGCGTGGCGGACGGATACTTCACATTCACAGTACCCCCTCCTGAAGCGCTAGGGGTGTGTGACGTGATGTCCCGGCAGCTGTTTCCCCAGACAACAGCGAAACTCACATCTTGCGGCGGCAGTTTTGTCCCATTCCGGCGGAGGACTACACGCCTTTCGTCAAGGCCAGTGATCTTCTGTACACCGGGGCCCTGGTAAATGACCGCAGTGCGTGTATCGTCCCGGACTTTATCAACGTCAACCCGGAAAATTTGCACCCCACGACGCGCCAGATTTTCAGTGCGGTTCTCTTCCGCAATACCAAGCCATGGGACGTCTTCGTAGACCGGATTGCGCAAGTGAAATGCACACGCAAAGCACAGCAACTTTTTGAGAATATTAATGTCATGATCCTACCTGGCGTTCCGTTCCACCCCACAATCGCAGATATGGACCATGGTCCGATAGTATTGAACGCTAGGATAGGAGAGTCCACCCATTTTGCCAATGTGCCTGATCTTTGTGGGGGGAATATCAATGCTGCGTTCTACGAGTCGGAGCATGGCACCATGCCCTTTGGTATCGGCTTGATTGGCGGGTTGGGTATGGATGGAAGGGTCGCAGACATTTCTGAGCATCTTGAGGCACATCTGACAACGATGAACTGACCGGATAGGCCAAAAGAGAATACAACAGTCTATTACTGACACGTTGCGCCTGTCTGTCATTTGGACTTTGAGGTAGTTGAGAGCGTGTCTAGTAGGCTAGAGAGACTTTCCTCGAAGCGTGCAGACACAGTTCAGTCTGAATCTATCTATGCTCCCGTTCGACGGAAACCAGATACGAAGTCGACGTAATCCTGCAGCTGATTCCCTTCCTGCGGTGCTGCGGACAGTCTGGCTAGACCAGGCGCAACCCTGCTTGTCTCTCGCTTCAAGGCGATTTCAAGACAAGACGGAGTCTAGCAGGTTACCACGCTAACGTCCGGATCTCTGGCGAGACAGTGAAGTCGGTTTTGTAGACGCTCGAGCCAAACGTTGTCTTATGACTTGCTCGACTACCTTCACAAACGCGCTCTCTCTCAACGTTGCTGCTACTCTTGGCAGATATTTCTATGAATACGCATTGTAAAGCTGTTGTAGGAGCACGCCCATCCTCCGTAGATATTTGTCTCTCTGTTTTGCGATCGACTTGATTTCCAACAACCATGATCGGAGATCGCATACTCGGGCTGGCGACGCTTTTTTCCTTCATTTGCGAAATCTGCTCGTGCAGCTTGCTAACGGTCTCGAAGGAGGTGCGCAAACAGACCTTGTATACGAGGAGGAACGCTTCTCCTGCACGGATACAATGCTCTTGCAGAGAGGCAGAACTGTTCATGCCAGCCGAACGGATGCTTTCCACCATGTAGGAGTTTATATCAATCTGCAGTAGTTTTCGATAAGAATGTTCGGTTGTAGGACCGTAGCTTTCAACAAAGTGACCCAAGGGAAACTGTATGTTGTGAGTTAGGGTCCTGTTTTGCGGATGTCGATCACCGGATTGACATGAGATGCCAAGACGGTTCTACCAACACCGTCAAGCCCCAGTATCACCAACTTCCTGGACTGCATTTCACTGGTCATGTTGATCTCGTTAGCCCTCCGCGACGGAGGATCAGGCTATGTAACTCAAACGCTAGTAGGCTGCTGCTATTTGTAGCCGATTTTTTCGCTAACCTTAACAATTGTAGAAGAACGCATATCGTGTAGCGCACACGAGATGAATATTTACAGAAGTGATATTGCAGACTTCCAAGGTCAGGTTAGGCGAACATTGACCGATTACGTCATGAGTAGTCGCTTTCCACCTTGCATACATCGCTTACCTCTAATGTGCACTCGGCTATAGAGAGCGAGGGTGATCATTATGCAATGTTAGCTATAATTATTGATGTTAGGACAATCTAGCCGAATAACAACAGTAGTTGGAATAATCAGGAAGGCGTTGCAGGAGAAATTAGTGAAGTTAAGTCTAAGGTTTGAACGCAAAGACATCTATGCGAAGTACAAGTGATTCATAAGTAATCCACCAGCTTGTAGAATGCGTTACAATCTTGCTCGCTCCTGCTTAGTTAGTGCTCGCCGCGGAGGACCTTCCCCGGCTCCCGTTCCCTTTCGAGATAGGCTTGGTGCTTGATCGCCAAGCCCACTTTTCGCACTGTTCCCGAGACGCCTTTCCTTCCAAACCGTCTACAATGTAACGCCCCAATATTGGTAGGAACTTGAACGCACTAGATCAAATTAATACCCATTCGAAGCATAAGAACCAAGTGTACTTACTGCCCGCTTCCGCCTGTCGCCATGAAAAGATTTCTATGGCTTGGGTGCTTATCCACAATAAAGTCTCCCTTGCGTGTGTCGGTATACCAGCACAATCGCCGCCTCACGAAGGGACGATCCTTCAAAGAGGGAAAGAACAGAGACAGGCCATCTCTCAACGCCTTGTCTGCATCTTGGGGAAGGAAGTTGGAAGCCGCATTGTCTTTTAACAGAGCTGGTGCTGAAACCTTCTCAGCTGGGCCTTTCGTTCGTGCAACCTCGTAGCCATAACCATGTCTTGCCATCTTGAGTAAATGTGTCTCCGGCGCAGGCGGAAATATAAATCATCCTGTGCTGAGGTCTATAATGACCGGATTCTCTGACAATGCCTCGGCTTCCGAAGGTGTGAGCTGCAAGAAAGCCACTGGCTGGGCATTAGAAACACTGATGCCGCCCATATCGATCAGGTACGGGCTCCAGGCCCCTGTTGCAAGTATGAAATAGTCTCCCCGGACTTCGTTGCCCGATTGCGTCTCTATCCCCGTGATAGCACCTCCATCGATGAGCAGCGAAGTCACCGTACCTCGAGGACCATGCACGAAAGATACTCCCAAGGAAGCGCAACGCTGCGCTAGATTTCGTATGCTGCCTTCTGCATCTCCCCATCCGCATATCGGGTTGAAGTATCCTTTCAAGTCTGCCAAGTGTCCGTCGATACCTGGGAAGCGATCTTGAACTGCCTTTCCGCCAAGAATAGTGTGTACGGAGCCCCCGTGCCGCTCGATATTGTCTCTCGATTGCTCGATGTACGGGTGCTCTCATTGTGATGAACTACACAACAAGCCACTCTTGTGAAAGAATGCAGAGAATTCCGTTTCCCAACTCTTCATCGCTTCCATACCAAGCTTTGCATAGAAGTCATCCGCATAGTCAGGACGTATGACTCGTGAAATGTCAACACTGGAGCCGTCTGGGACCGGGGGAGGATAGCGATCGAACACTGTGGCGTTGGAATACCCTCGCTTTGCAAGCTCGAAGGCCGTTGATAATCCAAAGACCTCGGCTCCCACGATGATGATCGTATCATCGTGTACAATGTTGTGATGGCCGCCCTGTCCGATTTCGGACGCAGTAGCTATGGCCATTGTTACTGGGGATCGTTTGCAGAACGTTGTTTTGTTGTCGCTTTCGTGAGTCTACGATTGACAATGTTTTGGTGCGAGTGATGTCGACTCTTGATGGATGTGCGAGGTTGCAGAAGAGACATGAACAGGCTTCGGAGGTAGATAGCACCCAAGCGCGCAAGGTTGAAAACGGGAACGGAAACCGTTATTATCGATTCCCTTGAGATGTTTGTGACTGACGGGTCCAGATACTTTGTCCCGCAACAGAGCGAAAAGTCTGGTGGGGACGGCGAGCCAACTCTGTCTTCCGTCCCCGCTTCGGCATTTCTTCGCGATAGGCAGTTGCTCTGATTGTTTGAAAGCATGAACTCGGAGCGACCATTTCCGGTTTTCATCGGCAGCTGCAACTTGGCAGAACATGAGCAAGCACGTGGGAGGCGGAAGAAAGACTATCTCTATCGCACAACAGCCCGGCAAGTTGGCACGGAGATCTTGATACGGGTCTGTCAATGCGCGCAAGGGTAGTGCTCACACAGCATGCTTACCCCACACTTTCGACATTAACTTCCTTTATATCAAGGGCTACTTTGACCCATAAGCGCTCCACTAAGTCAGCATTGATCTTCTCAAGCACCGACAGATATCATCATGCAATACACTCAGACGCTTCAGCCTGCCGATGGAAAACCCCTCGACCGGATGACCACCACGAAGTCAACGGAAGAGGGAGAATTGATTACGAATTCTGACTATTTCAGACAGCATAATACAGCTGTCTTCAACCAAGCAATCGAAAGCCTCGGATTTGGCCGGTACCAATGGAAAATGTTCTTCACTTGCGGATTCGGATTCCTGGTTGATCAGGTGGGCAGCCTTCGCCTGACGCCTCGCACGTCCCTGACTCCCTGTAACAGATGCTGATGGTGTCAGTAGGCCTTGTGATACCCCAGATTATGAAGCAGTGGGATGTGCGGTACCCGAGCTTGCTGATTGCGTCGCCTTACACGGGGTCACTCATCGGTGCATTACTGTGTGGCACCTTACTCGACAAAATAGGTCGCAAGTTGGTCTGGCAAACCTCACTCTTCGTCGTAACGATCTTCACGCTTATAGCCGCCGGATCGCCCAACTTCACCGTGCTCGCGATTTTTATCGGCCTGCAGTGCATTGGTGCTGGTGGCAACAGTAAGTCGACAATGCCCTGCATCGCAGTCGTTGCAGGCAACTTGACATACTATCAGTTGCGATCGACATCACGGTCTTCAGTGAGTCAATTCCCCGCGCCAAGGGATATATGTTGACTATTTTGACCATCTGGTGGGGCGTTGGCAATGCGGTTGGCGGGTTCCTCGGTATGTGAAGCGGAAGTTCCAAGCCACTTGCTCTTACCTGAATTGCTGCATAGCCTGGCCGCTTATCACCCACTATTCTTGTCCCCAGGACGCGACTCCGGAGACGTTCTCTAGTGGAAGTAACATGGGATGGCGATACCAGTACATTCTGACCGGCGGTCTCTCTTTCGTCCTAGCCATTATTCGCGTCTTCTTCATGAGAATGGAGGAGTCTTCGAAATGGCTGGTGATCCAGGGTAGATTCGACGATGCCATCCGGACTCTTGAAGAGATCGCTGCGTCCAACAAAAAAGATTTGACGATCTCTGCGAGCGACTTTCTACAAGTGCAGCCAGAAGCTACGGGCGATGCAAGACCTTCTCATGCTGTACATGTTCGTGGGTTGTTCGCGTCGAGGACGCTTGCTCGCTCAACTTGTGGTCTGCTGATTATGTGAATGTGCATTGGCATTGCGTACGTCACTCGCAAACACCGAATCGTTACAAGCTAAACGTATCAGTTATCCGATCTATACACTATTTCTACCCATCTATCTTGGAAACAACGGGGCAGATCTCGGGACTAGTTCAACCTTCAACACTTACCGCGATTATTCGATCTCTTCAGCAGTCGGCATCTTTGGTCCTCTGCTCTCGGCGGCCCTTGTTAATACTACAGTCTTGGGTCGACGTCGTTCAACGGCAATCACTGCCCTCTGTGCAGCAGCTTTTGCTGGCGCATTTACGTCTGTGCGCTCTGAAGCCAGCAATGTAGCTTTCTCAAGCTTGCTGGGCTTTTGGCAGAACGCTTCTTACGGTATCTTGTACTCTTAAGTCTGCTCCTCGCTCACACTCAACCCCAGAAGCTAAATGCTCCATTAGATACACCCCAGAAGTGATGCCCACTGCGCATCGAGGTACGGGATGCGGGTTGACTCTGGCACTTGGGCGTATAGCATCCCTTTCGTCTCCATTCATTGCAACGTTCTCAGACCTCAACACGAGTGCACCGATCTGGGTGTGCCTCGGACTCTATGTCGTCATCGCGATCATTGCCTTGTTCCTTCCATATGAGCCAAAGCACTTCTCAGCAGATGAACAACCGTGAGGAAATGGAAAGGACCGTGCACTAGCTTCGCAGCAGAGGATCAAAGACTCAAGGCTGTCATGTCTCGAATCAGCTCGGTATTGTCGTTGGAACAGACCTTAACGATAGAGTAGCCACAATCTCAATAGTTGATTATGTCATGATTGATTAACACTCGATGAACGAGCGTTGCTGAACAGATGTTTAGTCTCCGTTGCCCCAAGTGACCCATCGGCGCTAATGACACCCCGCGCTTTCCGAGGCTACCCTTCTTGGCTTCTCTTCCTCGGCCTTTGCTCCTCTACCTACATGATAAGCCCGTTACGCGCGCTAAGGATTTGCAGTTCAACGCCGCCCGAGATTCAGCTATAGCACCGTCTTCTTGGTCTCTCTGTCAACTGTACTCCTGCGCCGCAGATGAACGTCACCAAACACTATGACAACGCCACTCCAGGTGCACATGGAAGCTGAATCCCAGGATTCGCGACGAGCATGTGAGGCATGCCGCAAAAAGAAAGTGAAGTGCCCGGCGAACGACCTGAGTGTGCGTTCTGCAAGAGGCTCAAGCAGCCTTGCACTTACGCCAAACGGATGAATAGAGCAGCTGTGGAGAAGAGCAACAATGCCGCTGTAAGTTGCCGGCAGGACGCATCTTGTAGCTCAATACACTGATAGGTCTCGGGCGAAGGCTGATTCTCAGGATCGTATCCATGTTCTGGAGTCGCACATCGAGCAGATTTACGCCTTGCTAAAGTTTGTCAGCCTCTACTTATCTTGTTGGCAACTCAGGATAGACTAACTAAACGAGTGAAAGCAACTCCCATCTCATTGCACAAACACCGTCGGCTAATTTGGATCCTCCTACACTGGCGCAATCGCAAGACACTCCGGACCAATCCGAAGTGCCTTTCCACCTACACCAACAGACTATCGATGAAGCAATCGAGCTTTACAATACGCAAGGACAATGCGGACCGGTACCTTGGACTTCACGAGACTTCACCTGTATCTTTGACCGACAAGTTTCGCTCAACACCTCCTTCCCTCAGCCTTGCATTTGTCGCGTTGACTTCACGTCTTTCCACAGAGTTGCTTTCCGACCAAGCTCGGCAGCTGTGTGTCTCGAAAGCCCGTCACGAGATCTTCAACGCATTATCCCAAGGTCTTACTGACCTTGGGATTATCCAGGCTTTGTGCTTCCTGATTCAGATTCAGATCACAGGTAAGCATGAACCCACCTATGTGTCGAACTGTATTCATAAATATGAAGAAAGTAATTCACCGGCCGCATGGGACGATATAAGCATAGGCATCAGAAGAGTCTTCGTGGGGACTCGTAATCGGATGTCGAAGGACTCTGATGATTGGCTGCAGGCCTTCTGGTGTCTGTGGGCCCTCGAACGGATGTATTGCAGCGGTCTTTCGGTGATCACGATACTATCGAACATACCGCTTATCCACGTTACCCGGCGATCACACACACCCCGGCCTATATACAGGCTGACGCTCGACTCTTGTTGGAGGCCAACAGTGAAGACGCTATTAGCATCCAGACCTTTTGTCTACGACTACTCGATGTATGGGCGCAAGCCATGGAATTCGTACAAGGCATGAAGGATGGCGAGTGCAACAAGGCTTGGTCTGCAAACGGATCCTATCAGAAGGTTGTGTCAAGCGTATACGACATTGAGATACAAAGTGGCGAACTTTACCGTCTGCGGAATGCGAAGCCAACCAATTGCTCCTCGTCTCAGCTCAACTCTGAGCGCCACTTCTGGGCGCCTTGGTTCATGATGCAGATTCTCTACCACGCCATTCAGGCTCTCATTAGCCATCCTCTTTTGCACATTGTGCGGATGCGAGGCGGTCGGGACAAGGCACCACCTTCGTTCCTGCAGCACACCGTCGATCAAACACTACTACATGCAAGCTGGGTCGCCAAATTCATCAACCTTTGTCAAGAAAAAGAATTTGTACTCAACGAGCCTTTTGTAGTACACCTTGCGTCTGTCGCAGCTACTTCATTGATGTTCTTCCTAGATGCGAGCGATGATCAGCTCGCGTCCCAAGCAGCATTTGGTTCCAATACCTGTCATTCCTTCGTCAGGAAATTGAGCTTAAAGTGGCCTCATCTGCGTCATATGCTTCAAAAGCTTGACATACTCCAAACATCACGTTGCCGGCAGCCTACAGCTGATGGCCATTCACACAGCCGCTCAGTTCGAGCAACGCTTCCGTGGGATCTTCTATATTACAGCTCGTCAACAACGCCGGCTCTACAGGACGCGTCTTGTGGTACCATAGATTTGGAAGCCGGTACGCAATTCTTATCGTCGCTGGATTCCGTGAACACACGGCCAGCTGATGGTAGGCCTATCGACGCGGAGCATACATCAGCACAGGAACAAGTCACTGAGATCGGTACTGTCTTGCACGCTAGTCCGCCCCATGACTTCAACATGTTCAGCGCCGACATGTTTGCAGACTTTCAGGCCAACAGCTTCGACCCCGGGTTTTGGAGCGACTTTACGCTTTAGTTTAATTGCATGGCCCCCCATCTTTTCGGGACCAGCCTCGGCGCACCCGTTTCAAGCTCCATACACGCGCTTTCCGCCGCTTCAGCCGGCACAGTCTTGCTGGCAGGCTCCTTCTCCACCGTCGAAGCCACACTCGGCGCTCTCATCTCGATTTCCTCATCCGCATCTACGCCTTGAGCCACTCCAGACCCATGCTGCGGCTCAATCGCTTATTCTCGCAGCTGTGCGCCAACAAGCCCGTCAACGCGCGCTAGCTTCTCCCAGTCCTTTTGTCCGATAGTTCTGAATGGTGGTAAAAGACCAGGATCAAGACTAGCAGCCACCCTCGCCACAGCCATAGCATCCAGCGTCCTCGTCCAAGTGGGCCACATGGCGATCCAGCAGCCCAGCCACAACAAGACGAGAACCTGCAGACCCACAATGACCGACAAGACGACTAGGCTTGGTAGGCTGACGTCCGGCTTGCTTACCCTAGTACCCAGCGCGGTGTAGATCTCGCGCCCCGTGTCGCGCATCCAGGGCAGTATACCGCAGTGTGACTCGTCAAAGCTGCTTGGTTTGCGAGGAACATGGCGACACTGAGCCGGGCTTCTGCAGTGGTATTCCTGCTCCAGCGGCTCATGTGGTCGCTGTATGTTATCATGAGACGGAGCATGCTGGTTCCACAGCTTTCATGGCCGTATGTGTCACTTAGCAAGGAAAAAGTGAAGTGGCGGAAGGGCACGGCGTCGCACAGCGCTGAGAGCAGGGCCAGCTGATCGGCGTTGAGGGTATCGAGTGTGTCTCTATCTTTGTCGTGCGTGGAGGTCAGATTTGCGAGGCCGTCGAGCCATGAGCCTGGGCCGAAGAGCGCGAGTACGGGTGTCATCAGAGGACCGGACATGTTAGTGTATGATTCTGGCGTGTGAGGATCGTCGCGCCAGGTTCTGGTGTCGGAAACTGGCCTGGCGCCGCCACGCGCGGTGTCTGTGTATTGTCAACGTCTTGCAGTCTTGTTGCTCAGCAAACCTAGCTGCTGGAGTGACACCAAGGGCAATCTCAAGTAGGGATGATGACTCACTCTTCGGACGGTATGTAATTACCCTCGCCAGACGGAGCGGACCAATCCCGACCCATATAGTCATGGAACTGATACTCGTCTGGCGAAGCCCCGCTGCTTGGCCATTTCTCTAGCAGAGGACCAAAATTGTTTTCGCTGTGCACATTACCCAACTCAAAATACCCCCTGGTAGTCAGTCCTGTGCACTGAAGTACACCGGCATCATACCCCTTCCCACTAATGAACTTCAAGAACATCTCTTCGGACAGACCTTGTCTGTTGCGACTCACAGTCCACGGGTACTTTCCCAGATTTCCAGGAGCGCAGATGTCAACAGTGGAGATGTTGACATCAGACTGACCCCACTCGTAGACACCTCTGTATTCGAAAGAAGCTTGGAAAGGGTTCTCGCCAGAGCAGGTGGGAGGAAATTCAGACATCTCGAGACTGATGCATGAAGCCGTAGAGTTAAGGCGCATGATGTGTTCCTGCAGAACTCCTGTCGTGACTCCTCCGGGAAGCGCTGCAACGAAGCAATGAAGGCCCTCGAAACCGATGGTCGTATCGCCGTAAGAAAGGGACTCCTTCCAGATGTGAGGCTGGGCTTGGTCTTCGTTGAGGGTAGTCAGGTCATTCCTTATCTGTGGTAAGATGTACTGTGCGGGAATGACTGCCATCTGCGCGGGCTCCAGATCAATGCCGAATTGCGTGTAGCCGAGCTCTTTGAACTTGTAGTTGAAGTCGCATGTCCTTTTGCCAAAAGCGTGCCTCATGTAGCTGGTATCTTCACAGGTTGCCATGGTGATTTCGTTCCAGGGCGCGAGGAATAGGTACAGTGGGAAATGAACGGCTCTTATTGAAGTTGTCAGCAGATGGAAGGCTGATCAAAATCGCCAGACATACCAAGAACAACCAGACCGGTGCACGCGATTATGTACCAGTTCACGCGCGCATGGCCAGGTTCGTCCCACCATAGCATCTTATGCAGAGTTCCGACATTCATCCATGATCGATCTGCAAACCTAAATAATTGCCGGACACTCAATTGTTGGCCCGGATGTCTTCTCTGAGCGAACACAACCGTAGCTTGTGCAATGACCGATGAGATGATGGGAATGGCGAGGACAGCCGCAACCGCATTCAGAATGGGTACCGCCTTCGCCCATGCTTGTATCGACTGGTAGTCTTTATATGAGATGCCTGGTGTGTATGTCCACGAAGTCAGGGTCAAAGGGTGAAATGACAACTTCGCAGTGACAATCCATGGCGTAAGGATGACTGCCACGTAGCAAGCAATGAGGAGGATTGCGCGCCTGTGGGTGCGCAGGATCGGTTTTGACTTCTTCGGAGGCGATGCTCGTGGTGGCACGTAACGGCTGTTACCCGGGTTCATGTCATTGTGCGTCCACCGTGGGGGTGTCCACGATGGTTGCGGATCTGGAGAAAGACATCGTGACTTCCTGGAGTCTTGGAGTGGTGCGGCATGCACAGTACCTTTGTATACCAAGACTTCTTGACCTACATCTAGGATGCCGAGGAGTGGGACGCCTGAGATCCGATGGTCTTTGTCGTTCTGGTGTTGCACCGTGCTTAGCCTCGCCGTTTACCCGTTACAAACGACACGGTGAGCCACAAACTGATGGATCACAACAGGGGTGTGTACACTGTCTCCGGTGCTAGTGTCGATGTGTGCTCTTTCGCCGCGGAAAGAGCTAGGAGCAAGCTCGGATACTTGTAAGGTGGGAGGTAGTCGAAAGTTGTCTACTACGGTTTGAGCGTGGATAGGTCCTGTGCTAGCTACAATGATTGTCTGCCATTATATCCGACATTCTCTGCGGCGCAAGAGGTGCGGTAGATTGACGTCCTAAGGATTGCGTGCTGAACGTGGAAGGACTCGTCAATGCCCATTTGCATCCGCATACCTTGACGAGCGCTGCGGATTGTAGACTGTTCGTGACTAATCGTGATTGCTTCTGGCTTCATCATTGCGGTCGGGGTGAGGTCCCAGGACATGGGTACTCGTATCCTAAGCATTGGAAGCTGAACAACCTTGGTCTAAGGAACGGCTGGTATTCACCTTCCATGCACAGTCATGATTCCTTGCAGAGGTTTGCCGACGTGCGCAGCTCTTCAACCACATATTCCACTAGGCCAAGGTGTGGCTGAGCTGAGCAGAGCTGATACGAGCGCTGCGCAGAAACCACCAAAAAGACGTGCGCAGCGGAGGCGGTTTGCTTGAGGCTCAAGAGAGGTACGCAGCAAAGTCCCAGAGTCTGTCTGCACTGCAAAAAGAAATGATGGGTCCAAGTAACACAACGTAGATCACAGCTCATATTGACAATTCGGAACGTCAACTTGACGCGCCCCGGTTGCAGCTTCCCCAGATCTCGACACTCCCGCGGACTTCAGACGTCATCCGTCAACGGCAACATTACGCTGCCTATAACAACATCTAACCACCGCACATCACGCCTACTGACACGCACACCAGTACTACTTCCAGTAATGCACCGGATACGCCCCCGAACACTCCCATGCCCCTCCTTCCACCCTCGCGCTCCAATCAACGCTAGTGCCCCCTTCCGCACCTACCAAAGGCTCCCGTTCGGCCGCAACAACCAGCAATACCAGCGCTTCTCAGCACGCTCAGGGATAGCATCTTTCTTCACAAATTGGGCGCAAAAGCCCACCTTTTACCGGGACATTGGCGTCATAACCGCTGGCGGCGGCGCCGTGTACGTGCTCAACCTTGAAGAAGTCCCTGTGAGCGGGCGGCGACGGTTCAACTTCATTCCCGCAAAGGTCGAGGAAGCGCTTGGCGAGAGCACGGTCGCGGAGATCCAACAGCAGTATGCTGGCCGGTTCCTGGACGACGACGATCCCAGGAGCAGAATGGTCAAGAGAGTTCTAGAGCGGTTGCTGCCGTTTGCGTTCAAAGAGGGTCATGGCCTGAGCGAGATGAACTGGGAAGTCCATGTCATCGACTCTCCCGAGATGAACGCCTTCGTAGTGCCAGGCGGGAAAGTGTTCGTCTTCACCGGCATCTTACCGCACTGCCAGGACGAAGACGGAATCGCAGCCGTGCTCGGCCACGAAATCGCTCACGTAGTCGCCCGGCACACCGCAGAGCGCATGTCCCAGGCGCCCCTCATCCTGCTCCCTATCCTCGCCTCCCTCGCGCTGGACGTCTCCTTCTACAGTGCCAACATGATCTTGCAACTATTCTTGTCAATGCCGGCATCGCGCAAGCACGAAGCAGAGGCTGACTACATCGGCCTGCTGATGGCGGCGCAGGCGTGCTATCGCCCTGAAGCGGCTATGGAGTTCTGGGCACGCATGGAGAAGAGCGGACAGCAGGGCCCGCCGCAGATTCTAAGCACACACCCGAGTAACCATAATCGCGAGGAGAAGATTAGGGAGTGGTTGCCCAAGGCGCACGAGAAGGCAGTGGCGAGTGAGTGCTCGAATACGGGGCGGTATGTGGAGGATTTCCGGAGTGCGCTTGGAGGATTCGGTGGCGGGTTTGGGGGCTCGTTCAGGGGGTGGTGAGGGATGGCCGGTTTCGATGGCATGCGTGCGGAGCGTTTCTGGGTATTGGGATGTTACAAGGAGATGAGAGGAATGATTGTAAGGATATTACGGACACCAGACATTGTACGCTACTGAGACATTACAGATACCCTTGAATTGAGCATTGATCATCGAGAAATCAGACACGCTCAACAATCACAGACCATAAACATAGTGACTGACGATCAACCACTACTGCTGCGTATCGTTCGTATTATTGTCTAACTACTGTACACTGCTATATCAACTCCGGCCATACAAAATGCTCTATGCTATAACAAGCCAAAGCGCAAACAACTGCTCCCAGACTACAATTCATATATCGTGTATAAATACCCCATGCGCCGCTCGAAGATGCTTTGCCCAAATCATGCGCCGTTCTTCATGCGCCGTACTATGTTGTTTTCAAACGTTCATGTCATGCCCCGTACTAGACCATCTCGCCATCTTATCGTGTGCAGGAGACAGGCGCTCTACATCGTCTTCCTGGCGGGCTTTCTCCTCCTCCTCGGCGGCGTGTCCACGTCGACACTTGTGCTCATACTGCTTCGCTCACTCGTAGGAGTCCCCGAGTATCTTTCCAGAATGCTGTTCTTGAGGACTTTCTTCGTCTTGTTGAGCTTCAGCTCGCGCTCCTCCTCCGGGTCAACAAAACGATTGACGGTGCGATGGTCAGTGATGCGCTCTTCTTTGTCGTACTTCCCCTCCTTCTCCGTCTTTGGCCACCTGAATCCGTACAACTTGCTATGGCGCTCGCAGCGCGGACACTCCTTTCGCGTGTTGTACCCATCGGCCTGCACGAACGCGTCGTCGCATGTCTGGCACTCGACCCACTTGCTGTACTTTGCGCTCAGACAGGCAGCGCTGGTCATGTAGTCGCCGGGCTTGCGCTTGTTTTTGATCCATCCCTTAGGAACCTCATCTTCTGTGATCTCAATGGGCGCACCGATGCGGTTCTGGTAGTCGATGTTAGATTTTGAACGTGTTGTGCGTAGTGTTGGGCGGTATTTGCGTTTGACGATTTCCTCGTGCTCGCTGTCAAACTCAAGGCTGTCTGACAGGTCGCTGAGTTCTGATGTGCTGTCGTCGTCGGGGGAAAGAAGGGAGGGCAACGGGGCGTTTACCGTTGTTGTTGTGGTTTGCGTCATGAGCGTAGCCACGCCCAAAGTAGGGTTCTCGTGGAGCGTCTCGGATTCGATCTTAATCTTTGGCATAACTTCCAGCGAGTGCTCTTCATCCACGGAGGTCGCGTCGGTGGAGTGCGCAGACTTCGGCGAATGCACAAGAGACTGTGGGCTGGTATCGCGAGATGAGCTGGCCTCGTCCATGCTCACAGTGAGTGGAGTGAGCAGGCCGTCGCGCTGCAGATTGCGAATGTCGCGTGCTTTCGCGGGAGACATGGTTTCTGAATCCTCGATACTGCTGACGGGAAGTGACGATATGCTGTGCGCCTTCCTGAGCGTTGCCTCTCGCAGATGTTCTGAAGCGCGTGGTTTCTCAGGCGACCTCTTGACAAATCGACCCTTCTTTCGTGGCGTGGGCTCCACGGACTCTGACTTGCGCTTCGTCCCTCGCTCCTCTGTGGCCTGCTCTTCTTCCTCTTCGTCTTCACTCTCTTCTACTCGCTTCATCGGCGCCCAGCCATTGACGCCTCTTTGCTCGCACGTCTTACACAAGCATTCTACGTTGTCTTCGCCGAAGTAGTCCTCGCCGTACGACACTGTGATCTCGTCGCCTGCCTCGATGGGCTTGGCCGCTACAATCTGCATGCCATCATAGCCCTTGGTTGACAGCCTTGCGTTTGCGTCGCAGTCGTGATTGGCAAAGCGCGCAGGCCCCAGGAACAGCGAGCGCGTCTTCTTCCTGCTCGAGATGACCAAACTGAAGTCCTTGCGGGCCAATTCCAGCTTTTGCTCCTGCTCTTCTGTCATCGCGACCTGGACGCCCGTCAGATACTTGATCTCCTCGCGCGGGTTGATGTCTCTTCGGGCGGTGATGGAGGCCTCGTGTTCGGTGATCATGTAGCGGTTGGTGGTGGTGACTTCGAAGGGGCAATCCGGCATGTAGATGTTGACATATCTCCTGAGATGTCGCTTGAACTGCTCCTGGTCCTTCTCGTGCTTCATGCTGGCCATGAACTTGCGCAGGCCCGGCAGCTTAAGCAGCTCCTGCACGGCCTCGGCGGGGTCCTTGTCCCAGATGGCGTGCCGGCGGATGCGGTCGGCAATGTCCTCCTCGTGCATGCCGCGAGACGCGGCGAAGCGGCCGCCATGGTTCTTGCGGATGGTGGTCCAGTAGTAGACCTGGTGCGCCCAGCTTAGCCCAATCGCTCTACGAGTCCTCTGCGACCGAGATGGCGCGCTGCTGCCGGGTTGCGACTCACCTTGTCGACCAGCGCATCTGTGATCACGTCGTCGTACGATGCCAGCTTCTCCAGCGTCAGGCCGCCCCGGACGCCTCCAATCTGGCGTGGCATGGTGCGCAAAAGGTCGCAATAGTCGGATACTGTGTCTGCCGCAAAGCCGACTGCGCGCTGCCAGCTGGCGGAAGTGACGGCGCGAAAGGGGGTGGTTGGGGTGACGTATAGCGATCACGAGCCAGTTTACCTGGAAGGAGCGACGGCGACAATGACAATACGCGCAATAACGAACGACAATAGCAGCGCGGGCAGAACAAACGCTCCACGACAAGGAGAGCAATTATGGAAGGAGCGGCGCCGCACAAAGCAGCGAGGACCGGAATAGCGCACGACCGTAGACGGGTTGACGGTCAGACAGGGCTGGCTGAGTTGGGGCCGTATGCGGACCCCGGCAGGTTGGCGCGAGTGAAGGGTGCAAGCGACAGGGCTAGACGGGAATCGCCGCGAAGATTGTCCGCGCGCGACGACCACGGCAGACGAGCGACGACGACCACGGCAATCAGCGCAACCACGTAACGAGCCCACGATGATCCAGCTGAAGGTACGACGACGGTTGCGATTGATGCGACGACACGACAGACACTGATGCGCCGCTTCTAGACCCTCGTCAACTGCATCGACAACTCGGGCGCCGCCATCGTCGAGTGCGTCAATGTCCTGCGATCGAAGCGCCCGGCGAAAGTTGGTACGACAATTACACACTAGAACCAGTATCAAGACAGAGGCTGATCATCACAGGCGACCGCATCGTCGTAGTCGTCAAGAAGCAGCGCAACTTCGGCCCCGAGACGGGCAACAGCGTGTCAGTCAGCGCCGCAAACAAAGTACGGCGAGGAGACGTCCGCCACGCCGTCGTTGTGCGCACAGCGAAGAAGTGGCAGCGCCCGGACGGCAGCGTGGTCAAGTTCGACGACAACGCCTGCGTGCTCATCAACAAGGCCGGCGAGCCCATTGGGTCGAGAGTCAGCGGCGTCGTGGCGGCCGAGCTGAGGCAGAAGCAGTGGTCCAAGATCTTGTCGTTGGCGCCCATGCATGTATAAGAGGATGCAGGACGATGGAGGGACACGGATGCATTTCACGGAGTACAGGGAGTGCCACGGCATTGTAAAATATTTGTACGCCATTGTATAAATACCCATGGGTATTAGGAGACCTTTCGGTATAAACTTCGCCGACCTTTTGATATAAAACTTCCCACAACTCCATGCCGTATGTCAAAGTTCAAACGCCGGCCAAATGCCTGTCATATGCATCGTTCATGTCGTGTGCGTGACTTTACCGCAGCCGCAGCAAACGTAGTAGAGGGCCTGGTCTTGTCAGAGACGTCCTTTATACGCTAAGAAGAGGTCTTACCATGCCCGTGTCCGCGGTCCGCTGTTGCGACTGGAAGAAGACAGCCTCGTTCTCGCCGCAAGAGCACTGCTTCTGGATGCGCGGTAGCTGGCCGCAACTGTTAGCGAGCAGGTTCAGAAGAATCAGGCAAGCAACAGAGGGGTGTGCTCATGACATGACGTCCTCCATGTCATCGTCGTCGAAGAAGTCATCATCGTAGAACTCATAGTCGTGGTCCATATAGAACTGCGGCTCGACGTGCGACGGCTCATCCTCGGCCTCAAGCATGAAGCCCGGCGCCCAGTCTTCGCCGCACACATTGCACATGATGTCCTGCCCGCACATGGTGCAGCAGGTGACTTCTTTGTCTTTGTCTTGGGCAGCAGGGTGCTGGGAAGTGGGGTTGGAGACACCAACCGTAGGATCTTGCGCGACCTCTGCTATGACACCAGCCGTCGCGCCGACAGTCGATGCGATTTCGTGCCTCATGACGCAGGACGAGGGCGCTTCTTCGGTGAAGGAACATGTCCTGCAGGCAAATAGCAGCTTGTTTTCGGCCTTGTCTTCGCGGGGAAACAGCAAGTTGCTGCACTCGGAGCAGAAGCGGAAGAGAATCTGCTTGTTGGGGTCCTGGGCGGGCTCTTTGCTTCCGTAGTCTGCGGCGGGCGACGACATGGCGGTGTGGTTTGGTTTGCGGTTTGTGATATGCGCTTTGCTGTGTGGGAGTGGCGAGGTCGAGAATGCGCGACGTCCTGCTTTGTGGGAGCGTATGAGAGTTCGTGGTGTCGAGTATCCTGGTGTGGCGCGTTGTGTGCGTGAGTCTTGCTTATCGACGGTGAATGAGAAACACCTTGGCGCACCGCCGCAGACTAACCTGAGAAACGAACGCAGGTCCCGTTAGTTACCCCTCGCGACGGCTGGAGGTCAGCTCCCCCGCAGCTTGCTCGCGCCGATCCATTGAGCAACCTCACTTACAAACTCAGCTCCCAGCAGAACTTTGCGCCCCCACTCAGCCCTGGCAGCTTCTTTGTTACTCGCTTGATCACACACGCAGCTATATTCAGAATCATGGTAAGCTTAAGCTCTATGTGCGCGCGCCAATTGTCGAGTATGCGCCTGACACCGTGCGCAGTCGTCCAGCGAAACAGGATTGCCCGAGGGCTGGGAGATTCGCCGCTCCAACAGCAAGAACCTTCCGTACTACTTCCATGCCGCGACCAAGGACTCACGATGGGAGCCTCCCGCGGGCACCGACCCTGAGAAGCTCAAGCAGTACATGGCAGCTCACCACAGCTCCAAGGGCGTCGCGCCCGCCAACTATGCAAATTCGGGCGACAAGATCAGGGCCGCGCATCTTCTTGTGAAGCACAGGGACAGCAGACGCCCTGCCAGCTGGAGGGAACCTAAAATCACGAGGTCCAAGGAGGAGGCGCGCGCGCTCATCGAGGGCTACGAGGCTCAGATCCACGCATATGAGGGCACGGCAACAGACAACGGCGCTGAGCCCAAGTCGCTCTCGGAGCTGGCGACAACCGAGTCGGACTGCAGCAGCGCACGGAAGGGCGGTGACCTGTGAGTGCCGCGGTACCCAGGTGTGACGGCCGAATGCTGACACTCAACAGGGGCTTCTTCGGCCGCGGTGATATGCAGAAGGAGTTTGAAGAGGCATCGTTTGCGCTGGAGAAGGGACAAGTGAGCAAGGTTGTCGAGACTGCGTCTGGGCTGCACTTGATCCAGAGGTCCGCCATGCACCCGTCCATCCAACGATCCAACGCTAACTTATCGCGACCAGATTGGAGTAGGCTGCACAAGACTGCAGTGTAAGACTACATCGAGGGCACGAATAGTGAGATGACTGACATGTGTAACGAACGCCGGGTGTTGAGAAGGGTCGCTTGACAGCGCAGTATAGCAGTGTGGCTTAGACCCGGACCATGTCGATGATGCCCAACAGTCAACAACTGTACACATGCTGCGCGGAGAGGGTGCGACTTGCCAAACTAGCCAGCTGCAGCACAATGAAGTCAACGTGTTCAGCTTCGTTTGCTCTCAGCATCTCTGTGACGACCTCGATTGGATGGGTCTTATTTACCGGCGGCCCCTCGAGACCCATAGCGGATCTCGCCTGATGGTTGCCAACAGCAGACGCATACAGCAATCAAACGTGATGCCCAAACCTCAGAATGCGGGGGAGAGTGGTCGAGACGTGACAGCAGAACTTACTCCGCTGTCCCAACGGGCTGTCACCTATGACCGCGCAGTATCATCGATCCCTGTCACACAAGCGAGCGCCGAACTTGCGTACTCCACATACCTTGGTTTGTCACTGAACGTCTGGATTGCCTCGTCGCTGCGTGCTTGTGGCACATAATCGACGGATCGCGCGGCCGCATCCTGAAACTGTGCACCTGGGTTCGTCAATCAGCATTTCGAAACGCACGAGAACACGACAGTATGCATGCCATTATAGGACCGTGCAACACCCTGACGGTTCGCTGACAGCCTCCAGGGCAGAGCTTGACTCGGCAACCTATCCGGCTGAACCACAGTAATTCTTCCCGCTTTCGGCGTGCCGAAGTCTGGTTGGCCTTCAGCGTCGTCAAAGCGCTCCGGCTCTCTCCGACTGTACGAGAGGCAACAGTACAACCTTCTAGAAATGACGTGGTGGGTAAGTCCTGCCGTCCCAATCTCCCATATTGGCGCATCCTGCAATTGCAGCAGATGTGCGGACAAACCACTCATCGCTGCGCCTGCATGAGCACGCCGCTGCGCTACCTGGTTCGGGGTACGCGTGCAGTCGCAGATACTGTACCATCTTAGGGCCCGCAGCAAGGTGCCGCAGCACGCGCAGCGACAGGCAGCAGGTTGTGCGCCGTTGAGCTGGGCATCAGGGCCGCAGAGTTGGGCTCCTGGTGGCATCCCTGCACCTGTAACCTTGGACGCCCGCCTCAACTTTCTTGCTTCGACACGCGTGTGGACGCACACGGCGATCCTTTGAAAGATTCTCTAACCTTCCACAGGGTCCGGCCCTCCCTTGGCAGCACCGCCACTCTCACTTTCCAGGGCGAGGAAGTACTTCAGTGCTCTTTCCCATTTCCCGTTTTCACTTGTACGTCACTCAGACGGCAATTTCAGCAATTCCCATACCCACATAACGCCGTCCCCACCCCCAAGCCGTACTCCACACATTCCTTTCTCTGAGCTTTCCCGGCCGCCCAGCCTCGATTCGCACCACATCCGCGATCTCTCACCTTGCAGGGCTCCGCCCACCCTTTCGTGCATACTCATCTAGAATTTTCCGCCCTCGCGGGTACAAATAAACACCTCACCCTCCTTTCTCACCTAAGGGTATTAGGCCAAGTCGGTGCACTAGCTTAAAGCTCACCACGACCACGACCTCGACGCTCGCTCGAGTCCGTCAAAGAATCTCACTCTCATCATGGCGACCATAACTCCTGCCAACAACTTCCACGACCCCAGGTCATCCCGCCCTCACAGTCGCCGCAACTCCACACGACGGAGCTTTGCATCTTCCCTCTCTCGGTCGAGTTCTTACCTCGACTCGCCAAGGACCGCCTGCCCTAAGGATGGCGACGCGTTTGCTTACAACCCCGCCAAATTGAACGACTGGTACTGCCCCCAACACGTCTGGGACATTCTTCCAAGGTCCGTGCAGAAGAGTCTCGCTGCTGTCCAGCATGCTGGCGCGTCAGCCTTGACTGGTATGTTACTACTATTTTTGTACTACTATCGATGCGTTGCGCAGTTGGCTGCAGTGATGCGCGATCTCCACCCTTGTCAAGACGCATGTGTTGTGTGCATATCAAGCTAACCTTTTCAGGTTTCGAGCGTCTGAACGAATACAGTGGGGTTGACAATGGTTCCCGCACTGACCAGAAGACTCCAGAAGATGAGGTTCTGGTGGATCTTGACGAGCTTCGCCCACAGAAGTTCCGAACTGCCAGCAACGCTAGTAGCGTCTTCCTGTCCGACATCTCTTCTCCTACCTACAGCGGAACCCCGGCTTCGGACTCTGGCTCTGCCTCGCCTACACCCTCAACATTCTCGCTTTCTCAGTCCGCGACTACCCCCGCTCCCATCTCCCTTGGACCGCCAGAGCTAGAAGCAAAACGCACTTCAACACGGGAGCGCTCGTTCTCTACCCCTCTTGACCCACAGGACGCCAAGTATGCGTCTGAGCTGTCGTATCTCCGCACCGAAGCTGTGCCCCGCCTTCGTCACGCCGGCCACAAGGTGGATACCGAGTGGTACGATGCCAAGCGCACGGGCGCTGTCGCTGCCGAAGATGTGCAGAAGTTCGAGTGCTGGTGGAGCGCTACGAAGTGCACCATTCTCAAGCTCAGCGAGACAAGTAAGCGCATGGCTGAAGCCCATGGCGTCACTGCCAACGGTATGGGCTGGACTGCTCCGTAGTCGCTAGTGAGGTGGGTTTCCCCATCGCCTCGTTATCTGGAGCAGTTCACTGAGATTCCCAGTCGCTCCAGTGTGGCGGCTTTGGTTTTTTCTTACGTTTTCATCAGATTGTTACATTTTCCTACTTCTCCCTCTCTTCACCTAGGGTATCTGTTTCTCGAGCGAGGAGTTGGTTCCGGCACATCTACCGGAGGTAATGCATTTATACGCAGATGGATTTCATTGGTCTCTCATGGTGACGGAACTGGCGTCTGCGGTGTGCAACCACACACTCCACTCCTGTTGAATTCCGACTCGTCGAAAGACGTAGCGCTAAGAGCGCTTTTACGAACGATCTACTTTCCTTTCTCACCGCATCATGGCGGCCAACGAGAGCCAAGCCGAGACGGCACGTTCGTCAAGATAGCGAATACCACGATTACGACTTCCAACATTACATCTACATTGGAGTGTGACATTGATCTCGGTAGTCCAAGCAATAGCGGACGCTTGCAGGAAACTTTTGTTACCCTCGTCCTGCTCTTCTCACAGGGCGGCGCGTGCATCGGCGATTTGAGGGAGTACGTCTTATTGCTGCCTGTTGGGGATCTCGAACCACGGTATGTTGGCTTCCGCCCTTTGACTGAACTAATGATTTCACACCAGCATCCGAATGACGAATCCACAAATTGTCCGGAAGTGCCCGCAGGCGCCGTGATCGCCCCTGCGAGGCATCAACTGATACATATGCAAACCTTTGGAATCTGCAGCCACGTTGTGTCAATAGGCCAATCCAGTCACATGCATCCGCGGGGCACAGCCACAACGCCTATCGTATGTTCCAGCCGTGGATGGCAGACAGGGGAACTAGCGAATTACGCCCCGGTGACTGGATTCACGCTTATTCTGACGTGAAAAATGTTGCTGGACTGCACTGATCGAAGATTCACAAAGCTTAGTTCCTGATTGCAGATATCACGCGACAAATTGACATCAAACACGCCAGTCCTCATCATCATCTGTCTCAGCCCGCGCCTGTTTCCCCGCGGCCCGCCCTTTGCGCACTTCGCGTCTTCTTCCACAAGGGCTGATGCGGGTCCATTCACCCCGGGGAGAACTACTGCCGTCCATCTTCCTATCACTGCGCTCTAACGAAGTTTCAGCCAGACGTAAAGCAAACATACTGACGATGCACGACTTACTCGGCAAGTTGTACATCGGCGGCTCTTCATCTCTATCACTGCAAAAGCCTCTCACGGCGGACTGCCTTCTCGGACCCAGGCTAACATCCGTGCCATCGAGTTCAAAGGACCGGTTTCCCCTTAGACGTCCAGTCATCAGCCCGCCTTTCTTACTGTCGCGACTGTGATTCGACGTCCTTAGCTCGCTGTCAGAGTCTGCGTCTTTGCGAAGACCGAATCTCGGCCTTCGTTTTGGCTGCCTGAGATCTGGGTGCTTCCCCTTGCCGCGCAATGCACTTGGGCGCGCGTAAGGATTCAGCGGACTTGCGCCTCCCCTATCCTCATACTCCTCGATAAAGCCTTTATTCGGGGATCGCATTCGCATTCCTGATTTCGGCGGCATTCGCGGCGGCCGTGGGTTATGCATGGTCATTGGATCGTATGTACCTTGCATCTTGGCCGTGGGATCCATTCTTCCCATGCGGCCCATCCTGTACGGGTCGCGCATCTCCATCATTCGGCTCATTGTTTCGGGGCCGTGCCCCTCGAAGGGACCAGAGCCATACCCGGTGAACGGTGATGGACCGTATGGACCGTATGAACCTCCTTGCTTCATAGCTTCAGCCTGTGTCAGCTTTTCAAGCTCTGCTTGCAAGTCGTCAAGCTTTCCAGCTTTCTCTGGCTTCGCCACCTTCTTACTTTTCTTCTTCCTCTTCGACGTCGAGGTCTCAGTATCGCTGCTGCTGGAGCTTGAACTTGAATCCAAGTCTGTCTTTTTCTTGCAGCCCGAGTGATCCCCGCAATCTTTTCCGATATCGTCCTTCAGCACAATCCGAGTGTTCAGCTTGGCTCTTACGGGGACCTCCTTGCCGCCAATATCTGCCATGCCCTCATACCACTTGACAGCGCGCTCGCCTTTGCGACACTTACAATTCGTCGTGCAGATGCATGTGTCCATACCATCACCCCACCTGTCCTTATTATTGCTATCCTTGATGTATATTGCAGGTGACGTCTTCGATCTGCTGAGTGGGTAACTCGATCCACCAGTCGCTCCCGTGCTCTTCTGAATCGCTACGTTGATGGCTGCCTGGATTGCTGACGGCAGTGGCCTTGAGCGAGAGCGAGATTTCGAGCTCGAAGACGTCGACGTCACGCTCGGCGGCGGTGGCCGCGGTGGATGCGACGCATACACATTCCCATTCCGCTGGGGATGAGCATACCCAGGCATCGACTCATGGCTCGCGTACTGCGGTGGCACCGAGGCATGCGGCGACATACCTGGGCCCTGAGGATACACCCCCGGGTACATCTGCGGATACATACCAGCATACTGATGCATCCCGTTCTGACCCATCTCGTCACTGCCACACGTACCAGGCCCAGCCTGTCCGCCTCGCAGCCCCGCGTATCCAGCTGGTGCACTGCTCGGGCGCGGATCGATGTCGTAGCGCCTTCGCATATCTGCCATCTTACCCCCCTTCTCTCGCCGCATGCGCACCGAGCCTAACTCGGTACTCGAGCTCTCCTCGTCGTACTCGCGGATCCGCACGTCCGGCTCTGGATGGCCGTGTCTTCTCTGTGATCGCGTGGGGATGCGGGAATACACTGGACCTTGCGGTGCGCTCTGGCAGTGTTGGCAGATGGCCCCGGTGTGCTCGATGTGCGGGCACGGTGAGTGGTGGTTTGGTGGGTGCACGCCTGTTGCCGCTGGTGGGCAAGCGTAGAGCGATGTGCCGTAGGGGACGAGGACGTCGTTGCCGGGGGCGTTTATGGAGACGAGGGGCGGTGGGGTGGAAGGGGTATTGCCCATTGCTGTGTTGATCGGTAATGACGGAGTGAGCGCGATGATAGAAAAGAGGCTGCTGATATATGCAGATAAAGTGCTCAAGACATCGACATAGTAAGAGATTTGGAGGTTCCGACCATGGAGATGTTGACTGCTCACTCCTGTTGACAAGTTTCCTGCGACGCCTCGATGAGGTTTGGGTCGGGTTGTGTGCTGATGGTTTGTTTGCTCGAGGACAACGAATGTTGCACGGCGTTGGTACTTAGACCTGATGTGTATATGCTGGCGGCACAAACGAGTGTACGACATGATCACGAGCGCTCGCTTCCGCATAGGGGCCTTGCTGAGGTGACAATACTGACTGCGTTGGTTCGTTGTATGATACCAGCGAAGTCAACTCCGCCGCTCAGGAGAACATATGCCCTGCTAGTGCGTGTGAGCGCATGGAGGTCTCATTGCTGCTGTATCGGGGCACTCATTTGAGCGACTTGAGATATACTGACTTGAACTTTGAATACTTTGAGAAGCGATCAAACAGTAAACACCGTACATGGTTAATTTACCTTGACGAAGAGAACTGTTGGTCTGAGAGACGTTGGTATTGGCCACGTTAAGTCAAGACAGGAGACAATAGTCGCTCGATTGAGAGGATGAATGCTCAGATCTGGAGTTGGAGATTTGCGAGGAGCTCGAAGGACTTCGCTATGACGAAATAAGTCAGCCCGCAAACTGGCAACTCGAGCCCCCATCCCCGCGTCTCCAAACATCGTGCTCGCACCAAGAAGTAGCTCACATGCATCGGGTGCGATGCAGCTCTCTCACCCGCAATTCCACTGCAGACTCTTCGCTTCAACCTTTCGGACGCTGTAGTGGTCCAATGGACTGCCCTTGATAAGTCGCTCAGACGCGAGAATGTTGTCGCGCACGACCTCGAGAGGGCGATTGAAGTCGCTGACGGCTGGTTGAGACTGCATTGCGAATGCTGTGGTTGATGTGTTGTAGAGGTAAGGACGACGGCGCCGGCCGATCAGAGCGCTTTTTGTAGGCAGCCAGTAGGGGTTGGGGCTCGCGTTCACCACCAAATTAGGATTTCGTGCTCAAGTAGCGGCAAGTGCAACACAGATCTCTGTATTCGATAAGAGTGAGCCACGGCAGGAGCGGGTCAGTAGTCCTTGATACGAGCCATGTGCACCTCTTGGCGTCCGCTAAACCCTAAGCCTCACTTGCGCCTCCCGTCTTTCCAGGGTGCTCCTCTTCACGCGCAGCCTGGACATATGACACTGCTGAGTGCAAGAGGGACGACAGTAGGTCATTTGATGTTCGGTGGTTCGGTGGTCTGTTTGGAGGAATTGCAACCTGAGTTGCACCTTCAACATTGACTCCCTCTTTCAAGACGGGTTGAGCCACAAAAGCTCCGAATGCGAATATTCCTCGAGGCAGGTGCTCTACACAATGCCCTCCTGGAATCGTTCGACGCCCTTCTTGATCTCTTTCACAATGTCCGCCGCCTCCTCCACGCTTGCGGACTCGAAGTCATATCTCTTCGTCTCCTTCTCTCGGTACACAAGCAGCCTGACCGTCTTGGGATGCTTCTTGCTGACCTTCGTACCAACTACACTGCTAAAGTGCACGGTAGTGGTCTTGCCTTGCCCTTCCACGATACCACTAACAGCGCCAGCACGTCGGCCGGATTCACCAGGCATGATGTGGATGTACTCGTTGTCAAGTGCTATGATGCGCGAAGTAGACGATGCGAATGACATCGGCTGCTTGCGGAGCACGGCATAGCGGCGGTAGTAACCCGTCGATGTCAGCGCAAGAGCCGAGGCGTCGACGTTCCTTGCAAGCGGATGGATCAGCTGCTGCCCAGACACCGCAGCGTGCACTCTATCACCCTTCTTGGTCTTCTTCGGTGCGCCGCCCGTGCTGATGATCAGTGGTGCGTTGGGTGAAGATGAGCCTGGACTGCCTGATAGACCCATGATGCCATCAGCAATGAAGCGCCGGCGCAGCAAGTCGACATCGGCGTGCTTCCCAAGAGCCTCAACAGTACGGTCCAAAGGAGCAACTGTAGTCGACTGGCTGACTTTGAGCAGGTACAGGGCCTTGTCAAGATGCAAGTCGTGACACACTTTGTCGAAGATCTCGTCAATATACGTGTCTGTTGTGCAAGGCACAGGAATATGTCTCGTATTGAAATTCTCATCCGTGTAGTGCACGTTGACGGTCTTGGGTGCGCCGACACGACTTGCAGCATGGGAAGATGAGGTAGTAGGCGCATCTGCGAGAGTACTTGTGTCCTTCCGGGTTGCTTTTGGCGCAAATGACGGTCCTGTGATAGGATTGCGGAAGCTCTTCGCACGGCTTGGCATTGGCATTGCTGGCTGCTTGGGTGCCTCTTCCTGCTCTTCTGGGACGTCTTTCTGCGAGTTGACCGATGCAGCAGCTTCTTCGCTATAGATAGGGGTCATCTTGTCATTCTCGGCAATCTCCCGTGACGATGCTTCGACCAGGGCAAACTCGTCCCAAGGCTTTTCGCGAGCTCGCGGTCGCGTGCCGCGAGAATTGTTGGAGGCGAAATCTTTCAATGGCTTGTTTCTGGTCAACGGCGGAAATTCGTCATCCACTTCATCGTCGTCCCACATGCGCATGACCCAGCAATTGACATTGCACTTCTCGGGGGCTAGAGGGGGCTTCATCTTCTCTTCCTGGTAACGATGCAGTGCATAACCAATCGCCTCCGCTACGGTGATGCCTTCGCCTTTGTCGTTGAACTTCCGCAGAAGCAGCTCCATTGGTTTCAGCGGCTTCGAAGACCATGGGCAGTACAGTTTCAAATAAAGGGGATTTGATTGTGCTTCGCTCGCAGCGTTCCAAACAGCGAAGCGTGCAAGAGGGTTTGATGGCTTCGACGACTTTGCTTGCAGCGCCTGCGTTAAGGCACTCACAGGCAGGATGAAGCTGATCGGTCGTGGAGGCGGTAATGCTTGTAGAGTAGGCTGGGGCGGTTCTCTCCTCCTCTTTGGCGACTGGTTGTTGTAAGGTGTCAGTGCGGGCATGCCAGGCAGGGCTGCCGAGGGTGAGGAGTCAAGCGGATGACCGCTGTCGCCCATGAGCGAGCCGCTGTCTGCAGAGCCTGAGAATTCGGAATCGAGGGAACTATCTGATTCATTGCCCTCATGCAGTGCTTCTAGACGGCCATGTGCATCCTCATCGTCTTCGTTGATGCGTTTAGACAGCAGCTGGTGAGAGCTTGCTGCTTTGCGCACGTGCTTTACACGCCGCTTCTGGAAGCCTGAGTTGTCGAACTCATTCTCCGAGGACATCTCACTGCTGGTGATGGTGTCTCTCCGGGCGCGTCCCTTCACCGCGTCAATGCTGCCAAACGAGCCCTTTGGTAGAAGATTGTCCGGCGGTCGCGAGGGCGATGTGACCATGACCGAGGGCTGATCACTGCCGTCTGCGAGCTCGTTGCGCAAAGCAGAGCCGCGCACCGGGGACGAGCCGGAGCGCGTGCGCAAGGGCATTTTGGTGAACTTGATATGGTTCGCTGGGCGATCGCTGGCGTCATCTTCGTCGCTCTCGTCGCTCAGATCGCTGCTGTCGTCCTCCTCGAGCAGCTCCTTCCGCCTCCGTCTCTTCGCATTCAGGGTTGGGCCCACTGTGTCGTTGCTACCGCCGCCGGTGACCATGCCGCCCTCCTCTTCATCGTCGCCGAAGCCCTCGGGCGCCTTCAGTCCAGCCGAGCGCGGCGCCTGGAAGTATTCGGAGGTGATGGCGGTCGGGATGGGCGGGGAGTAAGTGCGCTTGATATCTGCGGGATTTGGGGCCCATCCTGCGGCGCGGAAGCCGACCTGGTTAAGGACGCTTGAGTTCACATTGATCAGCCGCTCGCCGACGCCGTCTTTGATCGACGAGAGGTAGGAAGTGCGCAACTGGTACAGCACGAAGCTGCTGGTGTTAGCTGCGGTGCGCGCGGGGGTGACAGGACGGCTTACTCTTCATTTTGAAGGAGAGACATGGCTGCTAGAAACGGTCAAGTGCCATGTCATTGCATGCGAAAGTACTTGTATGTCTCCAGGCCAGCTGAAGGGGCATCTCAGAATGTAGGCGTTGACGGTGTGGGGTTCCGTTGACGGACCCTGGCGCTGTTCCACAGACATGCATTGGCACCGGGCGATCAGCCGCGGCGCGTCATGGCAAGCTAAACTTTCTGGCGCGCAGACTTCACACCGCGACCACCCATCGCCATGAATCTGATCGCATACTCGGACTCGGAATCTGACGGCGAGGCGCCCGCGACTGCGCCTGCGCCCAAGCCTGCGCCCAAGACATTCCAGAAAGTCGTCGACCGCTCGAACCCAGGCCGCATCAAGCTCAATCTGCCCGGCGCAAGCGCAGCAACCGCCAACAAAGATGACATCGAGTCCGAGGCACCACCGGCGAAGAAGCCGCGCATTGGCGGTGGCGGCGGACTCAGCGGTTTCAACTCGATGCTGCCTGCGCCTAAAAAGGCAAACGCCAAAGTACCTGCAGCAAGCGCAACACCGGGGAGCAGAGGACTGGGCAAGGGACTGGGCGCTGGTGTGAATCTCAGGACAGGTGCTGAGCCTGCTTTCAAGAGAGAGCCGAAGCTGGAATTAGAGGAATACGATGAGGGCGGGAATGTCATAAAGAAGGAGCCGATGAAGAAGGATGACTTCAGAGCCCTGTTCAATCTTCCAGCACCAAAGTCGGAGCAGAAGGCATCGACCAAGCCAGAATCACCGGTACCGGCGCCAGAGCCTACAGAGGTCGCATCCGCTCCCAAGCCAGCAGCTCCCAGATTTGTGCCCATGTCGGTGGGTAAAGGGAAGAAGAAGAAGCCTGTTGCACCAAGGCCAGCCGCAGCCCCCGCAGCGGAAAGCAGACCAGCGCCCGCACCGACTGTGGAGACCCAGCCGCCGAAGAAGCCCAAAGTGTCACTGTTCGGTGTCTCGCAAGAGGAAGAAGAGCCTAAGGCGACCGCAGGCGGCGCATATCAACCAATGATGTACGGCTTCGATGAGGAAGACGATGAAGATGCACCAGAAGAGACTTCCGGCGCACAGAGCACATGCCAGCCTGCCCAATACGTACCAACACCACCCGCACCTAGCGAACTCACCAATATCGCATCAGAGCTCAATCTGTCTGAAGCCGAGCGGCGGCAGCTGTTTGGAAAGAAGGGACGGAATGGGCCTGACTTCTCGTCAGCTCGGATCGTCGAATTCAACACAGACACCGAGTATGCTCATAACGAGCAGCTGCGACAACAAGGCGAACAGGTGCAGCACAACCCTCTCAAATCCATCTCAGGCACTGGCAAGAACAGCCTGCGTAGTCTGGTTAATGTCGCCACCACACAGAAGGATGCGCTTGAAGAGCATATTGCACAGGGTCACAGAAACAAGCGCGAAGCTGGAAACCGGTACGGTTGGTAAGACAGTAATAATCATACACTTGAGGCTTGCGTCTTCACGAGTGCGCGCTACCTCAGCGTGAAGAGTTAGTCAGTGGCAGCAGCTGCCCGGTCAACATATGTCCCTTCCTTTTTCCTTCCTGTGACTTCAACACAACATGTTCTTCCATCTCATTCAAAAAGACTCCATAACGCTCCCCCACTCGTCTCTGTTGGCTGCGCGAGCAGTCCCTTCACACTTTGCGTTCGCACCATGACCGACAGTATTGTAGCAGTATCATGCAGAGTCTCGTCAGCGGTGGGACATCTTCGGTTTTCGATTGCGCGGTATTTGCCCCTCATGGAGTTCAGTTTGCGCTGCCGGTGTTTGCTTCACACACACTCTCTCTGGAAACAAGCGCGCCAATGAGCTGCCTTCACCTCGCTTCGCAGGTCCGCCGCAACACCTACCCTGATCTGTAAGTCTTATACCCCACTCACTCCATTTGTTCTGACATATTGCTTGGTCGGTAGTATCAACCTTGTCAACACAACGTACTGACAGCATTCACAGGGCGCTTTTGGTCTTATTCCACTATGCCGTCGAAGCGTGCCAATTCTGCCGCACAGCCTCAAGCACCGATAGATACCGAGCTAAGTCAACTGAGCATCGGTGACGATCATGAGCAGAAGGTCGGTGACAAGCCTCCGCCGAATGCGCCAGGTAGAAGGAACAAGAATACGAAAAACAGGAATCGGACGGACCGTCAATCGAGGCCGAACAGAAAGGCTACAGTGGAGGATGCGAACAACCTCGCCGATACTGAAAGCGTTGGCGAGGCTGAATGGGAGGACGTCAACGGCACTGGCATAACTTCGCCGCCATCAGACACGAATACAATCGCTACAGAGCCGTTACCGCATTTCCGTTTCGGGCGCGCATTGCCACATACTCCCGGAGGTTCCTATATCGAGGTCCCAGTGTTGGCGCACTACGAGCTCCGCCAGCTGCCCAGCGTTGACGATGATGCAAACGACAACGATGAGGGCCTGTTCGCTACGCAAAAGATTGAAGCAGGCACCCGCATCATCTCGGAGCAGCCACTGTTCACCCTCCCGGCGCCAGGCGATCAGGTGCCGCAGCTCATGGCAGCTTATGAGAACCTCTCCAAGCCGAATCAAGATGCCATTTGGAACCTCAGGCCAGCCGCTGCCACGGCCTCCGATGCACTGATGAACCTCCGATATCTTGCCGACGCGCTGCACGCAGATCTGGAAACTATCGAAGACAAGCCAGAAAAGCACAGGACTGCGCGCGAAAGGAAGATCTTGACCGAGATGTCTCCAAAGTTAGAATACGCCATGAACGTGTACCGTGTTGCCGCACGCTGGCATGCCAACCGTTCCTCTTTGCTCAACATCCCCGTCGAGGAGCGAGACAATTTACCCAATGGTACCCCGATCACAGGACTCTTCATCGAGCGAGCGCACATCCGCCACTCATGCATACCAAACTGCTTCGCCAGCTACGACGCTGACCTCGGTCGCATGAACGTCCATGTTACTCGAGACATCCAGGAAGGCGAGGAGCTGACCTGTTCGTCGTTTGCGGATGACATGTACTACAGCAACGCCGTAGACCGCAAAGAGAAATTGTTCAACTGGGGTCTCACATGTAGTTGCGAAGCATGCGACTCTCAGCACCCCAACTACGAAACCCACGAGACAGCTCGCACGCGCGCCCACACCCGTGTCGTCATGCTCAACGATACTTTGACACGTTTAGAGCGGGGAGACGACTTGACAGAGGTACGCACCCCACTATGTACTGTCCATCGCACAGCTAACATACCCCTAGGACGAACTCAACACCGCCCAAAGACTCCTCCTCGACCTAGTCCGCGACCTCAAGACCAGCGGCTGCGAGAGCGTCGAAACAGTGCGCTGGCGCAACATCCTCGTCGATCGCATCATGCCCGCCCGTGCGACGGTGATCCCTGAGGGGGACGTTCTGGTGGCGTGGCAGGTCATCCTGCATCATGCTAGAGAGAGCGAGAGGGTTGGCAGAGTGTGCTATGGTGAGGACCGCGAGGACTCTAGGGTGCTGAGGCAGACGAGGGAGGGCGCTGAGGCGACGATTACGGTGATTGAGGAGGCGATTGCGGCGGAAGAGGCTGCCTGGGACTTGGCTGAGGGGGAGGACGGGGATGAGGATGGGGCGGACGACGACAAGGGGCAAGACGGAGAAGAATGAGGACACACTGAAGGAGCGAAGTCATTGACGAACTAAAAATAATTTTAAGGAACGGGAACTCATTAGAGTAGATGAAGAAAGACACGGAAAATACGCATTTGGATGCCTCCACACTTGGGTATCATATTCGACATGCTTACCTACTTGCCAGCAGCCGCCTTCGCCTTCGCCTCCGCCGCATCCTTCTTCCTCTGCAAATACCTCTCCTTTGCACTACTAATCTCCGCCCCCGTCTTCTGGCTCTTCGCAGCGTGCTGCAGCTTCGCCTGCTCCTCGGCCTCCTCGTCCGCCTTGCGCTTATTCGCGGCCTCGATCTGCTCAGCGATCATGGCGGTCTGCCGCTCTCTTTGCGCGCTCTTGCCGGCACGCGGCTGGTACGTTAGCGGGTTGACCTTGGGTTTGTCTTGTTTGGCATCGAGCGGCGAGGCGCGCGGTTTGGATACAATGTTCAGCCCCGCGGAGAGGAGTTGGCGTTTATCCGCGATCTCGCCGGCATCATTCAGCATGACGTTCTTCCCCTGGGCTCTTGCCTCCTCGGCAATCTGGCGATCGGTCTTCTCTTCCTCAACGACTATCTTCTCGCCCTTCGCGCTCGCCTCGGCGGCGTACTTGATCGCCTCGGCGTGCCGCGCTTCCTGCTCAGCAAGCATCTGCTTGTGGAACCCTTGCATGCCAAACTTCTTCTTCTCTTCTTCTTCTCTGGCCAGGCGCTGCGCTTCTTCTTCCTCGGCGCGCCGCGCTTCTTCCTGGGCCGCTTTGTACGCGCCCGTCACGAACTTGTCCTTGTCCGCAAACTCATCGCCCTCAGCCTCGCGCTCCCGCGCTAACAGCTTGTCGCGCGCCCGCAACTGGTCTTTTTTTCGCTGCTCCGAGGCTTCGAAGAGCGCGTCGATGTATTTCGGTTTGAGGGCTGCAGAATCGGCGGCTTTGGCGGCTTTCATGGCGGCTTCCCGCGCGTGGATCGCATCGTAGGCGCTGTCGTAGTCGTAGATGCTGGCGTCTTGTTGTGCGGCTTCGAGGGCGAGCTGTTCTGCTTGTTTGGCGCTGGCGGAGTAGGCTATGGTTGTTGGGTCGTCTTCTTTTGCTTTTGCTTTCTTTGCAGGCGGGGCCGGGGGCGCGCCTTTCTTCGGCTTTGACGGTAAGGGTTCGGATGGGCCTGCGGAAGCGAGCGTGGAGTCGTAGTCGAAGGCGCTGATTTCTTCGACGTTGGACGCGGTTGCTTTTGCTTTGCCTTTGGTGTCTTCGTCGTCGTCGCCGAGGAGCGGTTTCTTCTTTTTCCCGAGCGCCGGCTTCGCGAGCCCGGATGCGAGTTTGTTCTTCACATTGAGCCCGAATTTGAAGGACATGATGTGTGGTGTGAGAACGACGGTGTTGGAGCACGTCGTATTTCGTATGCCAGCCAAGCCCGTCTCGCGCACCAGTGAGATCGTCGCTTTCTCCGAAGACCCCCGCCTGCCCTCCTCCACGACCACGCCTGCCTGTTCTACCCTCACCACTCTCACCGCGCGCACTCCATGCACAGCTCGATCCTGATACACGCCACTCCTCACCATGGACGGCCCGGCTGACGACGCCACCACGGACGCCTACACCACAGCCAAGCCGTCCAGATTCCACTTCAAATCCTCCTCGCGTCGCAAGCGGCGCCACTCTCACTCCGACTCCGAGCAGTCCAGGTCGCACCGCTCCAAGCGGCACCGCTCAGACGATGAATCTCCGCGCAGACGCTCCTCACGGCGCAGACACCGAGACCATACCTCAGATCGCCATCCAACATCCACCGCCGACGGCTCGTACTACGACCCCGACGCCCGGTACCGCGAGTCCCTCTACGACCAAATAGACGAAAATGATCAAGACATCTTTCGCGAGAGCCTCTTCGACGCCCTCGCCGACGACGAAGGCGCCATGTACTGGGAAGGCGTATACGGGCAACCCATCCACACCTACCCCATTGAAAAGCGCGGGCCAGATGGAAAGCTAGAGCGCATGACCGAGGACGAGTATGCCGAGTTTGTGCGCACGAAGATGTGGGAGAAGAGCCATCAGCACATCGTTGAGGAAAGAGAGCGCAGGGAGAAAGCGCGGCGGGAAGCGAAGGAGAGGCAGAAGCGGTGGGATGAGCAAGGTGAGAGGGAGGAAAGGGAGAGGGAGGGGATCAGGCAAGCGATGGAAGAGAGTCTCAGGCGCGGAGAGGAGAGGAGAAAGACCAAGGAGGCGACGAAGAGCTGGGAGACGTATGCTGCCAAGTGGGAACAGCTTGGAAAGACAGACGGAGCGGCTGAAGGGATCGAGGCTGGCGAGCTTATCCCGTGGCCGGTTTTGTCTGGGAAGGCGAAGCATGTGGATAAGCATGAGATTGAGAGGTTTCTGCGCGCGAGTCCGGCCTGGAAGGAGGATGCGAGTGCGCTACTTAAGGCGGAGAGGGTTCGGTGGCATCCGGACAAGATGCAGCGGCGTTTTGGAAAAAGGATCGATGAAGACACGATACGAGATGTTACGGCAGTGTTCCAGGTCATTGACCAGATGTGGAACAAACGCAGAGGAGCGTAAGTGTGGCGAAGAACGAGATGCGATATATGATACCCATTTGCTAAGACAGATCATGTTTTCCCCTCACTTGGTCCCCGCAGTTCAATGTTGGAGAATTCTTCACTGTCAATTCTGTTCTTGGATACCTGCATTTGCACCAATGCTCATCTGGCGCTCGTCTATCCATCACCAAACTCTGCCTCCAACTAAAGCGGGAGACCAGTCCTACACCGCCGGGTACCATCTCTGGATAAACCTAGCATCACCATCACTCGGATGCGTGTTCCTCAAGATATGCCTCGTTGGCGCGTTCCTATCTGGCTGTCCATTTTTGTCTCTAGCCCACGCCGAGATTGGACAAGGAACCGGATTAGTGAAGCACTCAATCCTATCCATGTTATCGGTCGAAGTGTACCGATGTCTGGAGGCATTCAGCGTCTCACTTACCTCGTGTACAATCATTGGGGCCCTAAAAATCATGCGGGAGTTTCACGAAGTGCCTGCCCCATTTTGATGGATCAGTATGATCCTCGACTGTATGGTAGCCCACAGAAGCGAGACGGTCCCCTGTGGGTTCGGCTCTGATCCAAAGAGTATCTCCAGGGACGTTGTTGATATCCCGTATTGCTTTCCCGTCGTTGCCCCGGATGGGTGTTCCGTTGCCGTCGGCGACGTAGCAGTAGCGCGGCTTGCGGGAAGCCAGGTCTGGGCCGCCATAGTATAGTTCTTTGAACCGGAGGCTCGTGGCCCCATGAAAGCCAGGCGAGTCAAGCTTCGCTCTCCCTCGTTTAAGCGCACGTTACACCTCACTGTCGAGGTGTCCTCAGTGGTTCGCGCTGGTGTAACAGTATTTGACAATTCGCCACGCTTTGCCGCCTTGGTTCTCGACAGGCAAAGGCGGTACTCCACCAGCTGCAATTCCGCTGGCGGCCCCGTATTGGACCTCACCAGTGCTGTCGTCCGAGAGCAAGGTGGCGTTCCACTTCGCTTCACAGTTCAGACGGCCGTGGCGAGTAACGATGGAGTGTACGCAGGCGAGCAGCCATAGCCAAAAGAGTAGCGCTTGGCGCATGGCGATGGCAAGGTAGCTGTTTGAACAATTAGGGCTCGAGCGGCTGAGTCGGTTTAGTCAGTGCGCGGTTCTTGCTTCAGGTGAAGACGGGACTCGCGATAAGGCGCTGATATCAGTCTTTTGTGCGGTCATGTTGTACCTCCCAACGAGCTTCGTGAGTCACGCGTAAAGGCACGCTATAGAGCTTGGTCATAAGTGGTTCGACGGTGTAGAGTTCGATCATCACTCCAAGATTGATGATTAAGGTGAGAGGAAGGACAGATTGAAAAGGCGGGATTAGACGGTGTCAGTTGATGAACCTGGCAGGAGCCATGGCGGTTAGGGCACGTTTATCTTTGTACCTTCCGTGTCATTCAGCTTTCCACAGAAGGAGCGGCTGATTAAGACGATTGACCTACTAGCGGCATCTCAAGACCGAAATCGTGCTAAAGCAAACCTCCTGGCTCCGGGTGACGAGCTAAACTTTTGATTACACGCGTGACTACGCCTACCAATGCATCTTGAACGCCGCTTCCCGTTGCCCGCTCCGTCATTTACAGCCCATGTCCTTGTCCATCCTATCAGCAGTCGTCTAGTCTAATGTGAGGCATGACAATACGTGAAAAATGCCACCCTCGCGGCGGCTCAATCCCGGATCAGGGTCAAATGCGCACCAACCGTGTCCAATTAGTAATCGAAACTGTCTCTCCTCGCTGAAGGCCGTCTACTGGGCAGTACCTAATCTGCCTCTATGCGAATTTCCTTGACCTCCTCATCGTCAATGCCAGATGGTGGCTCGAAATGCATAGGCGTTGATGTGCCGGGGTAAGGCGTGGAGTCATCGTCGCCGAAGTCCTCGAGCATGCGCTCCTGAAGATATTCGCCGTTGTCTGAGCCCAGTCCGGCGGCATTGGATGAGGCATCCGAGTCGTTGCCGTGGCCGAGAGTGTCGAAGCTCCATGTGGGCCCATCCTCCAAATAGCGTGGAGCAACCGGCCCGTACATCATGCTGCCACCTCCTTCGGTATCGATGCTACTGAAGCCTTCGTCATCCCCGAGCGTCTCATCCTCATAATCTGGCGGACTAGTCCCGTCAAGAGTCTCGAGACCTGCTCCGTTCCTTGCTAGGGTCCCTTGAGGGTTGGCGACTGCCGAAAGGGCTGAGCCATCCCCGCGCAGGGCTCCTGCTCCCGCTCCTGCTGCGCCAACTCTCGACGATCCATTGCGGGACGAGCCGCCGAGGCGCGAGCCGTTTCCCGCCGGTGAGCGCGATCGGTTTTCAGTCTCAGAGTCTTCATCAGAGCCGGCTTCGAGATCCTTCTGGACAATCTTCTGCAGTGACTCTGGGCCTAAAGGGGTATCAGAGCGACGGCGGTAGAACAGTAGGTAGGCAGCCTTGGTAACGGCTTCCTCGCCGCCGGAGCATCGATGTACCGAGGAGTCTGCAGAGGTTAACAGGAAGTCATACATGTTCACGAGATCGATGCGTACCATTGTAGTTGTACCACTGCTTGTCGAAGAAGTTCTGAGCAGTGGCTGTGTAGTGCCCGCCTCCTAAGCCGCCGAAGTGATTGTCGACCGCAAAAAGGTCGTACACCAGGTTCTTATCCTCGGGGAAACCGACTTTACCGCTGAGATCCAGGCCTTCGACCGGGAAGTCAACCTTGTCATCGATCTTGTCCCTAAAAGATCGGAAACCGCTGAAGCGTTTCAAGTGGATGATGAGGATGTCTGGCACGGTCCAGATGTCCAGAGTCTTTGTGGCGCGACGCATTTCCTTGCAGTTGCTGCAATACCACGGGTTGTCTTCAGACAGAGTCTCGCTCTTTGATGTCTCCGTAAGACACTCGTCCAATGTGATCCCGCTCTTCTTACGAGCAATACGTTTAGCCTTCTTCTCTGCGATTTCGGGGTCATCGAACGTCTCGATGCTCTTCATCACGTCCATGCCACGAGCGTCGTCAGTGTTGAGCCCACCAAAAAGAGCATCGTACGCCTCAGGATTCCACTCCAATACGATAGCTTCTCCAAGACGAATCAAACTCTCATTGTCGTCATCAAGATCGTCAGGAAAGACGGGCTGTTCTGGTACCCTCTTCTTGACTTTCCAGTTCTTGTTATTCTTGTGCTTGCGTTCCAGCTTTCGCTCGTGCTTCCTGGCCTTCTTGCTCTTCTTCTTTTGTCGACTGCCGCGGACAGGCTCGGAAGGCTCGAGAGGCTCGATGGAGGGCATCTCTTCGTCGCTACTGGCATTCGCTTCTTCGATAGCAGCCTCAGTGTCGACATCAGTATCGGCAGTTGACTGGGGCGAATTGCCATCTTCCTCGCTCGACAACTCGCTGCCTGCACGAGAAGATTGCTCAGAATCCGCACGCTCTGAGGGCACCGGTATCCGCTTAGATATGGGTTCGAGTTGCTTCTGATGATCGACCGAGTTCCAGCCTGTAGGAACAAACTCGTTACTCTTGCGGGTAAACTTCATCTCGAAGAGCTGATTGAACTGCGGCTCAATGAAGGCACCGGGCTTGAGAACCTCAGGGATTTCAGACTGACTTGATGTCCTGGCGGTGGGCGTTTCTGCGACCGTCATTGTGACCTCGACCATGTCTTCTCCCTCGATAGAGCCATCCTTGACGCGTGGGTCGCCGTTGGGCAGTGCATCCTCTTCGGTTGTAACGACAACGTCAGAGCCTGGCCGAGACTGATCTGAGGAATTGCCGTTCAGTTCCGTAAGAATAGGGCGAGTGGTAGACTGAGCGACCTTTGCAAGCACTTTGCGCAGGATTTCATCGTAGTCTTTTGCCTCCTCGCGTGTCACAACAATGTGGAATGGCCACAGCGCCATCGCGAACTGCGAGCTCCTGTACGAGGATGTGCTTGGGCCTCTGTGGAATACGGGAATCATGACTCTGTCGTGGAATGGTGACGCTGAGTTGGGAATGTCTTCCTCTGATGACTGTGACATGAAGCTCTTGTACTTTGGCTTCTTCTTAGGCGCCGGCCAATTGCTCGGTACATGCTGAAGCTCGTAGATAAAGATGTCATCACGAGTGGTGATGTTGCATTCGGAGATCGAAGCGTTGTCGTCGAGATGGCGATAAAACTTGTGGCTGTAGACTTCAGAGGCCATGAGGCGGTTGGCTTTGACGCCCCCAAATCGTTTACCAACGTACTCCTTCAGTACCTTGATGGTAGCGTTCTTGTCGATGTCAACATCGAGTTGCTGGGGCTTACCGTGCAAGGGCACGTAGGTAATGGTATGTGACCAAGATTGCTCGATTGGCAGCTGCAGCGTCAATTGGCTGTATGGATCGAACGTGATGCTGACTTTGTCGCACTCAGGGCACACCATTGTGTTCTTGTAAAAGCCGTTGAACAAATCTGTCGAGACGGAGTCGTTGCGGGCACGGTAGTTTGCACGGTAAACCTCGCCTAGTTGCTTCATCGCCTCCGGATCCCGGAAGGTGTTGTCATCTGAGTCTGGGTTCTCCTTGTAAGGTTTGGTGATGATGCGATTGAGATCTTCGTGAAGCGCATCGATGAGCCAGCTCAGGAACTCTTGAGAGTCTTGCTGCCCATAGCCACTAAACAGACTGTTGGCTCTACCAAGAGTCTGCTTGAACTGCTTAGGAGAGAATGACGACGAGCCGTTGACACTGTAAATGCTGTTGACCAGATTGGCGTACACGCTCGCGATCTGTCCCTTGTAGCCGATGGGATTGACCTTGTTGACTTCCTTCTCCCAATGATTGTTGAGGAAGTACAGACTGAGCTCCTCGACGCTGCGCAAACATTGGAGAGCAGAGTTCATATAACACGTGTTGCCCAGGTTGGTGAGACCGGTCTGGCCGCGGACCTTACCGCTGCGTGTCCTGCCGCGTGTAAGTGCGCCACCAGTGGGTGTGCTTCTACCACTAGTGTTGCCGCTCTTCAAACCTGCCCTGAGCTCTGCCGGAGTCTTGTACTTGGTCTTGACTGGAACAGTATCAGACACATATTCGCCGCTCTCGTCAGCTTCCTCAAGTACAATGACTTGATCCTGTGTAAGGCTTGCGGCGTCAAGAGTCAGCGACGGGTTGGAATCTTCGTTTGCCTTCTCGTCCTTGCCGGTCACCTGCTCGCGCTCGGTACCGTTGGCAAGACCTGTGAAATCTGTGGTGTCCATGATCAGTGACATGCGCTGCGTCGCCTCGCCAGCAACCGGACTGCCTCCGCGCGGTGACGCGTCTGGTGTCAATATGCCCGTCGGCTGTGATCGTGTCTGCTGCTGGGGCTCGTCCGAAGGTGCTGGTGCGAGTAACCTCCAGACACGGACCTTGCTGTTCACGTCGACGCCAGCCGCCTTCTTTGCAACGTCGAGGAACTTCTGGAAGTTATCGCTCCTGCTGGCCACGATACGCGGTGCGAGCTTGGCTTCCTCAGTAGGCGTTGCTGCAGCCTTACGAACCTTGCGGATTGTAAGAATAGGCGGGAAGAGCTCCCACTGCAGATTTGTGCTGCTCTTATCCGGCACAGTGTTCTGCACATAGCGTCGAATAACGGGGTTAGCCTCCTTGAGGCCGTACCAGCGCACGACCAGCTCCCATGCCTTTGCGGGCAATACCTCAAAGTGTTGGCCCATCATCAGGCCTGCTCGCAGAGGAATGAAGTCCGCGCCACTTTGATCCACCAGAGGAGTCCGCAGCGCCTCAGTGTCCGCAAGTCCAGAGTTGTCGACTGGCCCAATTGGTCCCTCTCGTGCCTGATCCTCGAAATCTTTCGGTCTGGCTCTTCCGTCTGTTGTACGCGCCCACACTCGCGCCAGCCAAGCTGAAGAGACGACAAAGCCCTCCTGGCCTTCCTCGAGCTCAGCAACCGTCATGGCCATGACCTGTGCGACCTGTTCGTCTAGACTAGGCAGGTCGGCCGGCGAAGCACCTTCCGGATTGACACTGTCGCTGGGAGCGTCTGCCATCTCGACTGATGTTGCCCGGGCGCTGCGCTGCCCAGCGGCAGCAGGAAGCGGCTTTGTAGGTCGTGGGCTCGATGTACCGCTGCCTCGTCGAGAGGTGCTTGTGGCCGGTGCGTCGACGTCCATACTGCCGGCGTCATCCATGTCTGAGTGCAGGCGTTTGGCAGGCGAGGAGGCTCGGTGGGATGTGCGTTGATCAGAACCCACGCGCGTGCGCTCCGAGGAGTCTGTCACAGAACTATCGGCGCTTTCGAGCGAGAGGTTTGCGTACGCCTCACTCGGCGAGCTGGCGCCCGTGGCGATCTGCTCTCCCCGCACGCTGGGCGTGCTGCTGCTGTTCTCCTGCGAGGCTTCCTTGACTGCTTCCTTCATGTGGGGCGGCAGAAAGCGCGGCGGCGGTGATGTCGATGGGTGCGGGGACGACCGAGGCGATGCTACGGGCGTGCCCTCATTCGAGGACGGCGATGGTATACGCTGCCCGGCTTGCTGGCTGCTTGTTTGCGCGGCGGTCACGGTCTTCCGTTTCTTGGTGGAGGCCGTTGTGAAGCTCTGAGGCCTGCCCGGAGCCTCTATAGCTCCAAGACAGACAAGGCGGGCAAAGAATGGTCGATGATGGTGAAACGCGTACCGGCGCCAGTGCAGGGCGAGTTGTTCGCGAGGAAAGTGAAGCAAGAGGCGGTGAACACGTGGGGTAAGCGCAATCGCCGGTGCGAAAAAGAGCGTGCAGGTCGTACTTTTCAAAATGGCACTCCGTCACAGGTCTCCAGTTTGGCCGACCGCAAAGAGATGCACGCTAGCAGCCTCGCTTACGCCGCAAGGCTGAGCAACAAACCATGTGCAGTTTGGCCGCTTGTCATGTCGTTGTTTACACCTGTCAGACACGACAATCTGTGCGCAAGCAGGGTTGACATACCGCATTTTGTTGATGCGGGTGCTCTGCCTGAGTTTGAGCGGCACCCCGGTCCATAATCGACTTACAGCAACGAGATTGATGGCTGCCTTAGAAGGCTTTGCCTGCATGAGAGTCCTAATTATAGATCAATGGCTGAATGTAGACGTTGCGAGCGATCAAAGATTCCAAACTACTACGATCGATGTTTAACGTTATATCATTACTGTCACAAGTATTGAGGCGCTACTATGGAAGTCCTTTAACATGGATCTGGAGAAACATCCACACTCACTTCGATCCGCTCTTGAGCCACGCAAACGCAGAGGCTCCGCCCACAGGATTGGCAGATCGCGGTTTCGCAGCCGGGGGCCGATTCTCGTCCTTCTCCCCAGACACCGTGCGGCTCAAGGAGGGCGCAGATACACCTGTGGCCACCTCACCATCGTCCTTTCTCTTCCCGTCATCGAAGAAGCGCGACTGCCCAGTCCCAGCCGCTGTAGTCGAAGAAGAGAATGTACGCGAAGACGACCTTGAAGGCCTCAGGACCTTGATCTCACGACGCGGCTGGCTTGACGGGGAAGCCGTGGTTTTACCCACGTTTGCCCAGTCTAGTGACCCGCCGCTTGCTTTCTCATTAGTATCGCGCCGCCAACTACTGAGCATGGCAGGCGATGGTCCTGAGCGCGGTGCACTTATTGTAGGGCTTGGAAGCTGAGTGTCTTTAGGTTCAGGTCGAGTGAAGCCCGTCGTCAGAGAAGGTCGCTGATCCAAACTTCTTCGCCCGCTTGATCCACCGTCGTCAGAGCTGTTCGCTGTGGCACCCTCCCGAGACTTTTGTGCGGCTGAGGTCTCTGTCGGCGCCGAGTCGAGGAACTTGACCTTTGACTCGACGGATGTGGGCGGTCCAACAACTGCACTCTTCGGCACTGAGCCAGGCTTCAAAATGTGGCGTGTCCCATGCGAGGTCGACAGTGACTTGAAAGAGTTCTCGTCCTCTGGTCGTACTAGGGGCACTTGGAGCTTGCTCCTGTCATCATCGTAGATCACCAAGTGATTGGTAGAAAAGAGGATGTCGGCATTGTGCGACCGAAGCAAGTCGCTACCAATAAGAATTTGGATAGCCTTAGGCTTCGACGGATCGTACTCGTCGACCACAGTGAAATCCACCGTGAGGGAGGGGAGCTGAGGAGCAGGACTGTCGGATTGAGCAGATGCTGAGACTGGCACGGCTTCTGGGAGGTAGACTGTCAACTTGATCTTCCTGCATCCATCGTCGTCCTGAGTGATCTCATCCTGGAAGCCGAGATGATCGATGAGGTGTAAATCTAAATGGGAAGTATGCGAGCCGGTACAGACAGCGGCATAGAGAAGGGTATCATGCTTGAAATTAGTGTTGAGCCAGCAACGTATGATCGAGGGCACAGAGCCGAGTATGAACAGACCAGGTGCCAGCCCCGGGAGTTCCACTGGCGTTGTTGGACCATAGCTGGTGAGACTGTTGGCCCGGCCTGATGTGACAGAATGAACAGATTGACCTGCTGAACTCTGTCTTCCATCTGATTTGTGCGAATAACTGCGTTCACTCAGTGCGTGTCCACCTAGGCTGCTGCCAGAGCGAGGCAGGAGCTCCAACGACGTTCGTGACGCATGTGCCCAATGTCCGTGATTTGCTGTCTCATCGAAGCGAACGCTGTTGGCGCGTGACGTAGTTCCGACTCGTCGAGGTTCGTCGTCGGCGTCGAGCTGGAGGTTGCCAATGAGGTTGCTAGACTGGTCGTCATCGAAGTTCGAAAAGTGTTCGGCCGTGGGCTGCTGAAGCGGAACTAATGGCGCATTAGAAGGCCCCGGAAATTTGACGCGCAGCTTGCTCACCTTGCTGCGGGGTACCACCGAGTACGGAGGGAAACGGCGAAGAGGTGCCCCAGACGTTCTTCAAGCGAGAATCATCTTCCTGCTTGCGTTCCAGGCGAGCCACGCGATCTGACAACTCAGCTTGAGACTGTTGTACTCGAAGCATCTCGCTCTGAAACCGCCAGTAGTCGTCGCGGGGCTGGAACGCTACGCTTTCCGGATCCATTCCCTCCACAGTCTCATCCCTTGGTGGGGTTTCTCAGTCAAAGAGAGTTGCCCGCCAATGTTGGTCCCCTGCCAGCTAATTCCCCTCCCAGTTGTCGACAGCACCACCACTTCCACCTCCTCAACTCATCCGACGTACCGTTCGCCCAAGGCACGCCGCTACTCAGCGCGTAGATCCTCGGTCGTGTTTGTTCAGGTAGAGGTGCGCTCGCAGAAATGACTCGGCAATGTATCGGGGATCGTTTGCTCGCAAACCGCTTGTGAGGTCAATTCAAGAATGCGTAGAAAATACGCGGCGGTAATATGTCGTAGCTTCGGGTATCAAACGAGGACACAGCTGGAGAACTCAGGTGTGATGAGCAATTGCGGTCGCAGGGAAGATCGTTGCTCGTCCCGTGGGAAGAGTTTTCGCTCTCGGCGTGGTAGAAAGTGTAGTGAGCGTCTGAGCGATTTGGGTCGTTGTGGATGCGAAGGACGCGTTATGATGTTGCTGTGCAAGGTACGCCACGAGCTAAGGTGGGGCGGGCTAGGTCAATCCATCGCCGACATCATGACCACGAGCGGACTTTCACGAATATTGAATATAGGGCTACTTCTGATTGTGATCTATCGTCTATTTGTTGGGCCATCTACGAGAAACGTGCTGATTCAGTGCGATGCACTCCATGCTTCCCAGGCTGCGGCATCGTTCCATCCTGGCAGGACCGTTGGCAGCTTCTCTGCTACCTGGTCAGGCCATCGTTCAGCGATGAGCTTTGTCAATTCGTTGTACATGATCTCATAACCTGCAGGATGGAAATGCAGACCTAATGTTAGGGTCAGTAACCATAGTCGTCGTCTGAACCTTGATCACTTACCATCGTACATCAACTCAACCAGAGCGTCATTTTGCGGGGATTCTAACGAGCCCGGAAGGAGATCACCCACCTTCCATGAATCGACCTGAAAATTCGTCTTCGCCATGAACGCCTTCCACAGGTTGACGACAGGCAGGTTGAGCTTAGCACCAATTTCAACAACAGCATCAGCGTACACTTTGGTAGTGGCTGCCGTTCGCGTAACGGAGTCATATCCACTCTCTTGGTCGCGAGGCCACCAGAGATGCTCATTGACAGGCGGAGGGGCGATTAAGATGATGCGAGGGTTGTGAGCTACGATCTGAGGGTGAGTGATGATCTTCTTCAAGTTGGCCTTGTATTCATCCAGCGGGACATGTTGCTTGTTGGGAGCATTTGGAAGGGAAGCATCGTTGGCACCGAAGAAAATGGTCTATCAGGGTCAGTGGCATGCTTGACTGGATTCAGACTGCCCAGTCATACCAAGAACCGAATTTTGGCTTCTTCTGGCGAAGGAATAATGCTGGGAAGTACAGCCAACGCCTGACGAGTGTTGTAGCCGCTTGAGAAATGTCAGCATCTACTCGCATCTCTTTAATTGCAAGGACATACCTGAAGCCACGATTGACTACATCGAGTCGCCTTATGTAGTCTGAAGCTGTCAGCATGCAGGGTCCTGCAGTTGAGCCTCAAGAACTGCCGGATAAATCTGGAACCTGCTTAGAGGTCTCAAAGAGCGTCACATACCAGCCTGAAGTGCTGCGGAAAAGCCAAAACCTCTCTGCTGGCTGAAGGAGTCCTGGGTGATGGAATCACCGAACAAGAAGAACTGTTCATATATGGTAGGCTGGAAGAATTATTAGACAAGTCAGACTGCGACGAAGAGGAAGATCAGCCACTCACCATGTCGACTCAGTATCCGATACGACGCGGATCTCTGGGCGTCGCCAAATGTATCACAAGGGTGTAGCGATTTGGGACTGTCAGATACTCCGCCTGTCTGTCTTTTTGGCTTCTTAAGACGTGCGGAATGCAAGGCAAAGAATTGATCTCTATTATAACCTTTGACCCCACGATGGAGACGGACAAACTTCAGACGAACACGACCACGGTTTGTTCCTCCGGCTCATTTCCTCCGAAATCGTGGACGGCAAACGAGGTCTCGTAGTGGGGTGTACGAACGCAGTCTGCTCTAATTGGTCATATACTTCGAACGCACCTTGCTCTCTTTGGCTGTAGTTAGACCCTGAACCCATGACGAAAGACCGGCGTGCTTTCATAACAACCTGGTCACACGCGCTTACCGCTGAGACAACATGACAATGCGGGCCTCGGTGCAGAATAAATCGAAGAACTTCCTCATGCATTTCGCGATTTATGTGATGTGTGGCTACTCTGGAAACTTCGGGCTGTTTCAGGCATCCTGATAGCCCAAAGATAACGCGTCGTGATCGCCGTCTTGGAAACAGCAAGGCAGCCGAATTAGCTCCGCGGCTTGCTGTGGGGATCAAGTGCCCAGCTTGAGGACCCTCCACGACACCGCCCTCTTCTTCAGATGACCTTGTAGCTTGCCCGAGACGGCGACATGTCTTTGAGCGCCCCCATAATAACAGACAGCCACGCCGTGCTTGCTCCGTCACTCGTACACTCTCGCCCACCATGCCCAAGTCCATGAGGTCCTACCATAGCATCGAGGATTATCGTGCTGAACACGACGATGATGATGCCGCCGCCGAACGCCGCGAACGCGACGACACAATCAGTGACACCACGCCCACGTCGCCAGTACTTTACCGCTCTATGCGTCCGACACGAGGCTCTGACACCGACCTCACCAGAAGCGGTCTCTCCGAACGATCCGCGTTACTCGGACATGCACACAGCTCGAGGTCATACATGAGCGTGCCGGCGAGTATGCCAGGCACTCCTCGGCCGGGTACAAGGCGGCACAACAGTGGATTGCCTACAGGCATGCGCATGAAGAGCAGGGCAGGCTCGTTCAATCACTCCTTCAGTCAGCGTCTGGTGAACGCCTTGGGCGAACGCAGAGTGGGGCTGGACGAGAGTACGCCGTCTGCTAGGACTACTCTGTGGCAGGACAATCGAGTCTGGTACGATCAGTTCACATCGACAGACTGGGTGCACGACAACATCGCCGACGCATACCGAGTCAAGGCTTTGAGAAGTCGCAAAGATTTGAGGGGACGATTGGCAGCGTGGTTCGATGGTGCACAGGGCTGGATCCTTGTTGCTATCATCGGCGTGCTCACTGCCATATGTGCCTACTTTGTCAATACGACCGAAAGCACCATCTTCGACTTGAAACAGGGCTATTGTACGAAGAAGTGGAACGTGAGTCGCAAGACTTGCTGTGACGGGGCATCAGTATGTGACGACTGGGTGCACTGGTCGAAGGTTATTCGACACGATAGGCTCGATGTCGTCTACACGCAATACGGCTTCTATGTCCTCTCCGTCGTACTGATTTCCATGGCATCGTGCTTGTTGACACTCACAACCAAGACTGTCATCCCTTCGGCTATCTCACTTTCAACCCTTGATGAAAACCTGGGAGCCGAAGTACATCGGTACTCGGACAGCACCGACGACGAGGATCACAAGCGCAGTACCAGCCCCCAGACAAAGATCAACGAAGCCTCAGTCAGACCACCAATGGTCTATTATTCTGCAGCTGGCAGTGGCGTCGCTGAGGTCAAAGTCATCTTGAGCGGCTTCGTCCTTCACGGATATTTGGGATTGCGCACGCTCGTCATCAAGACGTTCGCCCTGATCCTGAGTGTTGCATCTGGGCTGAGTCTCGGTAAGGAAGGGCCTTACGTAAGCTATATACCTTTGATTGCGCTGTGCTGAAGCTAATTGTGAGCAGGTACACATTGCGACCTGCATTGGGAATATTGCTTGTCGTATCTTCTCCAAGTACAGCGACAACGACGGCAAACGCAGAGAGATCCTTAGCGCCAGTGCTGCCAGTGGAGTCGCTGTTGCCTTCGGCGCTCCAATCGGCGGGGTCTTGTTCAGTCTGGAGGAAGTGAGCTACTACTTCCCCTCGAAAACCCTGTTCAGGACGTTCTTCTGCTGCATTGTAAGCAACCTTTCCCGTCTCACGATGTCTCTAATAACAGTGGTAGGCTGCTGCACTCTCGCTCAAGTTCCTGGATCCATACGGCACTAAGAAGATTGTGCTGTTCGAAGTCCGTTATCACCTTGATTGGAAGTTCTTTGAACTTGCCACATTTGTCTTCACTGGTGCAGTTGGTGGTGTTCTGGGCGCCCTGTTCATCAAGGCTTCACGCATCTGGGCCCGCACGTTTCGACGCATACCCATCATCAAGCAGCACCCGCTACTTGAGGTATTCCTTGTAGCACTTGTCACTGGTCTGATCAGTTTCTGGAACCGCTACACTAAACTCCCGGTCACGGAGCTGCTCTTTGAGCTGGCCAGCCCATGCGATACTTATACTGAGACTGGAGACGGCTTGTGCCCCACCAAGGAGCACATTCCCTCTGTGCTTTGGACACTCTTCCTTGCATTCGTCATCAAAGCAAGTCTCACTGTTGTCACGTTTGGTATCAAGGTGCCCGCCGGTATCTACGTACCATCCATGGTAGTTGGTGGTCTGGCAGGACGCTTCATCGGTCACACTGTCCAGCTCTTTGCGCTTCGATTTTCGCACCTTGGAGTGTTCGGCGAGTGCGTTCCAGATGGGCCACCTGGATCATGTGTGGTTCCAGGTGTTTACGCACTGGTCGCGGCTGGTGCAACCATGACAGGCGTGACCCGACTAACCATCACTCTTGCTGTCATCCTGTTCGAATTGACAGGAAGCCTTGATCATGTCCTGCCCTTCTCTCTTGGCATACTCGTCGCCAAGTGGACCGCGGATGCCATTGAACCCCTCAGTATTTACGATCTGCTCACGGACATGAACTCTTACCCCTTCCTCGATAACAAAGTCCGCCCAATCTTCACGTCCGAGCTTGGCGACATCACACCCCGCGTGCGGCCTGACCGCATCATCGACATCTCCGAGGAGTCCCTCGTTCCAGCGACTGAACTACGTATCATGCAGCAGTTGCTCCAGATGGCCGGCGAGCTCGATGGTGGTGTCCCGATTGTTAAGCATGGAGTGCTGGTCGGCTTGATCCCCGCGCCCGACCTAGAATTTGCCCTTGACAAACTCGACAACGAAGAAAACACGCTCTGCTTGATGTCACCTCAGGTGGATTGGGCAGCTGGTCGGGAGCCTCAGTCGTCCAGCGATGACGGTGAGAGCCCTCAACACGACCCTAGTGACTTCACGCCCTACATCGATCCTGCACCTATCTCGCTGGACGTTCATTCTCCCATGGATCTGGTGTACGAATGCTTTGTCAAATTGGGCCTGCGTTATATCTGCGTCCTGAGAGACGGGAAGTATGCTGGCTTGGTAAGTCGTCTCACGCTCACTGTGCTGTACCTTGGCTGATCAAGCTTGTAGATCCACAAAAAGACCTTCGTAAAGTACATGAAGGAGCTCGAGCTCGAAGAGAAGAAGCATCACGAGATCTGAAAGCGCGTGCCTACCAGCATCCTTATTTTTGGCAGACCTGTTCACACTTATCGGCGTTTCTTCTCGTTTCCTACCTGCGTCCCTGTGATATCCACTACTCATTGGCATCGGAGGCGTTTCTTATATAGCATAGGCAAGAATAGAAGAGCTAGATTGTATACCGCAGCTGAAAGGAGACAGAACAAAGCACACGATCCGTTGATTCGATTCCCATATCGCCCCGACCTACTGAGCTCAGACTACCTTCTCGTTCCTCTATCTCTCCCAACACTATCCTATACCGCAAGCTTCGACACTGCAGGCCGAAAGCGAGACTGTTCCCCGGTACTCTACGGCCCATTGACCGTAATCGACGCACTCCCACTACTCTGGTATCCCTCAGTAGCCAGAATCTGATAATTATGCGTACCCAACTGCTGCCCCACCTTCGCCCACGCATCAAAATGGTTACCCGTGGTAATCGTGCCGCCAATACGCTTCGTCTGCCTTACACTCCAGAACTGCTGGAACGTCTGCGTGCCGTCGATGGAAGGCTGATTGACCCGCGTCGTCTGGAAGATGTCGTATGTGCCGCCATCAGACGTGACGGTACCTTTCTTCGTGGTGCCAGAGGACGGGTTGTAGGAGCCGTAGGATTCGACGATGTAGTATTCGATCAAAGGGTTGCGCGTCCAGCCGTAGAGCGAGACGTAGGAGTTCACGTTCGCGGCGTTCCAGGTACCGGAGTAGGTTACTGTGCGACGCGCGCCGGGGTTCCAGCCTTTGCCTGCGACGAAATTGCCCACGTTGGACCAGGTTACGTCGTATTTGCCGGCTGCCTATTGAGATGTCAGTCTGAATGAGATGAGGGTGTGATTGCTGAGCAGAGTCTCTAAATAGAGGCGATAGGATATGTGAATACGCACGCCGTTGTTGTAGTTCACGGAGCCTTGACCATCGGTCCAGAACGAGTAGAAAAAGCCATTGTTTGTTCCCTGTCCAGCAGGCGTAGAGCGTGCAGTCAGGTTGCCCTCTTCTGCAGCTTGAGCCTCGAGGATGAGGTTCAAGGGGGATGCCAGGGCTGTGGCAGCGCTGCCGAGGGCGAGGAGAAGAGTTGAGAAGGCGACCATATTGTATTGAAGTACAGACGAGTGGTTCTCTGGTGATTATGCATTTCATGGTCGGAACAGTCTTTGTGTTTTATGCTCGACAATTTTGCCGATCAGCACACGCCATGATTTCTTGGGGAAAAGGCGTAGATTGATTGTAGCCGTGCCATTGATTAAATGATCGACACTTCGTGTCTACAGGTACATCCATGCTCGGAGCGTTGTTCAAGTGCCGGAGCTCGTCCGGGGTGCAGATCATAGGCATTGGCTACGTACCAACGTGACGTGCTGTGGCCGGCTAAATGGCGTCTGGGGAAAAGGCTTCTGCTGACCCCACAACGTTTGTCTCCTCTACCGTTTGCTTGTCATTCTTCCTGTTGTACGAAGCCAAGAGTCTCTTGAGTGCATACCAAGCCCTCGGCAAGATCCTTGGTGAGCTTGACGTGCTTTTGCGCCATGTCGAGATTGACAACATCAGGCTATCCACGCCTCCTCATTCTCTGAGCACCGCGACACCAGTCGGATTGAGGTCTCAATTTCCGGAACAGCCTTCCTCTGCGCTATCTTTGCTCTTATGAAACCAGTGAGGTATTGTCAAGTGTTTCGTGTCGATGGCCCACACCAGATGTCGATGTTGGAAGGCTAAACCTCGTCACGAGCGACCCGTAGCCTGCCCTCGGTTTTTCTGTCAATCAGTCACACCCATGTCGCCACAGAGTCATGGAAGGCCAAGATTAGCGAGTGCAAGTGAAGGGTGTCGCTATTTACACTTCCACCACTTCGAAGGTCTACAACTATTGGGAGCCAACGATACGGTCGAATGCATGGTACTTTCGACTAATTGTTCACGCTGTGTTGTAAGTACAGATAAATTCGAGAACTGTGTTGGGTTGCGACCAATTATACAACCTTCATGAGAATTCCTTCTCCATTATTCACGAAGTGCTCAGGCTCTGCCCTGCTTATGGTATCGAGAAACCCAATGCGTTCGTATACCTCTCATTTTTCGTTTACACAGACGAAAACAAGATAGTTGTAGTGATGCTCAGGCTCGGGGTCCTCGGTCCAGTACTTCTTTTGTTGCCAATGTAGCATCTCCATCAGGCGAACAGTACGACCTAAGAACACATTCAGATTGTAGTCCGGTTCAAAACCCAACTCTCGGAGATCTGTCTCATCGGAAGTACTTGAAGGGAAAGTGGACATCGCACCAGTCCGTTTAGACTGGAGATAGGGAAAATCGTCCGTGACAATGTGCGCAGCTTCATCCTCGTCCGTGAAACGGTAGTGTAGAATAGTGCGATATCGATGGCGTACGGGACGAGTCACATCGTTATTACCGAGTACTGCATCTACACAGCGTCCCCTCAGCTTGAGGACACCGGACCGCAGCTGACCAAATGGGTCCTCGAAATGGTCAGTCTGGATGTCCACAATCGAGGCAAGATACTCAGTTATTTCATGCAATTGGTCTTATGATGGTAGCCCAAGACCAAGTCGGAGCTCGCCACTCTTCATGGTGACGCACGTTGCTTCGCCCCACTCCATCGCTTGCAGCACATGCAACAATTGCCGGAAAGTCAATGCCAGCCTTGTAGCGACCGTGCCATAGCAAGTTGATGGGTAATTTCTCGTCTTTCCACAGTCCAGCGCAATACTCAGAACCACGTTGCATGGATTTTGCTACGCCTTGCAGAGCTGGAAAGAAATTCTCGTCCTTGGTCAACCTCCTGTTGATGTATTGTTCAAGGATGCGACGCCACTTCCAATCTACCGGCGAAGTGATGGCAAGGCTTCCAAACTCGGTAGGCGTGTTATCCATTCTCATGTACGGCTTTTCAAAGTACAGAGGTAGGTCCTCTGCGTAGTATTGGAAGGGCGTGCGCCCATATCCAGGCCAATGCTCACATTCGCACGTCTTCGATTCAACGCATTCCCAGAACAGTTCCTTAGGGTCGAAGCGTACCATACGAGGAGATAACATCCGTTCTTGGTACGCCTAAGCTCGTTGAAGCAGCGGAAATGAACCCGAATGCTCATCCAAAATTGCGTAGTCGTTGATGTGAGCAAGTGCCTCCCGTGCATGGACTTCGTATGGCTGACCTTGAGGGTTCTGAAAAGTATATGTCTGTCTGGCACGAAAGTCGGAGGCCCTATAGCACCCACCCAACGCATCCTTGGAATGGGTCGCCGCGAGGGTGAGATATGCCTTCGAGAAGATTTCGTACATCTTGCTGCTCTCTCGGCGCCAGTCGTCCTTGTCGCCCTTTATCCTGTGTTAGTATTCTGGTCATCAACGCTCTCACAGACCCCGAACATACCTGTAAGATACATAGACTATCTATCCATAGTTATCTGATTTCGAGTCGATGTGCGATGCTTACGGCTTGTTAGAAAGTCTGCGTCAACGAATCCCAGGTTATCAACGCCTTGTGCGCATCGAGACTGGCCGATGTCGTCTTCAGAGGCTCTGCGTTCCCCTAACAGTAGCTTAGGCAAACATGTTGACCGTACTCGTTGGCAGTCTCCCGAAGTCTAGTCGTCTGGGATCCAAGGATCTCCACCACACGCTTCGGTAGCATTGATGACCCTACAAAGCGTATGCACGACGTATTTGAGCAGGCACACTTCTGCATCCAGCTTTTGAGAGACGTGGACGCAGCTTCGGACTCCGTATCGTGAGACACAACTGGTGTCGGCTTCCGAAGCTTTCAGGGACAAGTACTTTCTACTGTTGTCAGCAAATATTTTGAAGATGTCTATGACGCGACATACCCGTCAGAGTACACAGTTTTACATGTGCAAGTGTTTTCCCAGATGTGTGGCTCCGGTGACAATCAAGAAGGGGAGTGAAAGTGTCGTACTCCTTCCAGTAGATCCAGGTGCACTCGTTGGACCTGTGTCGCTCTCTATACTTTGCAGCGTACGGCGCAAGTACAGCAACAGGAACAGAGCAACCCGGGCAGCCCTTTTCGGCCGACTCAATTACCTCCAATTGAATCTTGGGCATATCATAGTCGTGATTCAAGGCTTCGATGTCAGGGCTGAGATCCTGACATACTGGACAACATGATGGGGAGGAGCCTTTTGTAGTACGTGTACGTTGCGATGCCATGGCCGATGCAGCACACTGTTGTGGATTCTTGAGGCCTGGGAGCAAAGTGGACGGGAGATAGGCTTGCACGTCAGTGGTAGTCCTACAGCGAGAGATATCAGGAAGGAAAGCTTTGGCAGTTTACAAACCGCTGCTGCCATTGCTCTGTCAGCAAAGACTGTGTTGAACCAGCAATGAGTACGAAGACCAGATGAATTGATTATCTATCCACGTGCAGAAGCTGCCTATCTATAAGCAGTGAAAACAAAGAAGCTTGCTTTTGTCTAAGACACAAAGCAAGACACAACGAGACAATCTAATTAGACATGAGATGGACGCTGCTGGATAAAACCAACAATTTCGCGGAGCGACTCAATGAGTTGCGAACATGGGTATCATTCATCATACGCCGAGACCACTCACAGCTTACTCCTAACTCCTTCAACAGGCAATGCCCCACTCATCATGGCCTCCTCTGCTTCTTCCCTCCCCAAGCCTTCTCTTCCATAAAGCACCATCTCTCGTCCCCCTCTTGTAGTCCACCACCCAACAGCAACGCCACTGCGCTCAGCATCCATTTCACCACTGACAAGCACTTCCCAAAACCTCGCCTTAACCACGTCCCTCATCTCTCTGTCATGTATCCTGTTCAACAGTTGTGCACAAAGTGGCAACCACTCGTCTAACAATCCAATAGTCAAGAACGGCAGCGCGTCAAGAAGCGTAAGCGCAAGAACCGCCTGTTCCGATAGTGGCGGGGGCGGCGCATCACTGCCCTGCAGCGCGAGCGCTACCTCATCCGGAGGCAGCGGAGTAGTCGGCGCATGCAGTGCTCTGTAATACACCAGCTCCAACAGCGTAGCAGGGAGGTCTGGGTGTGTAGCGCTCAGCGGCGCAGGCGGCGCGGTAACGCGCATAAGAGTCTTGAACGCAAGACGGAACTGGCGCGCGCTCAGACTCACCGGGAAGGCGGAGAATAGCGCGTCGATGTAGAAAGGGAGGTGTTTGGCGGTTATTTCTGCGCTTTGGGGCGCGGAGAGGACGGAGAGCATTACGCTGTGCGCGGCTTCGAAGTTTTGCGCGAGTCCTGAAGAGTCGGAGAAGGATGCTAGGTAGGGGACTGCGGCAGCAACGAGGAGGTTTTCGTTGACTGTTGCTGGGAGGGTGAGCGAGAAGTGCTCGCTTGTGTTGAGGAAGTAAAGATCTAGCGTTCGATCCAGTGGGTGCGAAGGGATTGTGCCGAGGTGTGGAGGTGCGATGAGGGATAGGAACTTGGTCGAGGCGGTGGGATGTGTGGAAAGGATATCGATGGCGGTCAGGTAGACGAAGGTGTGTTGTGAGAATGATGCGGGTCCGAGGCGGGAGGTTATGAAGTATAAGTGTCGTAGTGTGTGGAGGGCCTGCGATGCCAAAGCTGGAGCGTTGACATCAGACGCAAGGACTGAGTCGCGCAAAGTCCGTGTGAAGACGCCTCGCAAAATGATTGTGGTTGCGAAGAGCGCTGTCTTGAGGAGCTTCCAAAGCTGCGGTGTTGTTTTATGGAGGGCTTCCTCCTCCAGATGAGCGGCCTCATCATTGGATTCGATGTCGGACAGCTTGATTTGCCGCCACTGCGTTGTGAGAGCACGAGAGAAGCTGGCAAGGTCGTCCATCATGGTCTGGATAATCCACGGGCTTTTCGCGTACTCAACCGCATGAGCAATGAGGCGTGACAGCGGACCCATAGACGCAACCAGCGGTCTGGCAAGGATGGCCTCAACCTGTCTGTACGAGCTGGATGACGCACTCCAATCCAGCTTCCCATTCTGCGCAACCCTGACATCCAAATCCAGCCCACCAAGGAAGTACGCGCTCTGAAACCCTTCACTGGAGTAAAACGCCGTGCCAATCAACACCGGCAGCAGCAGAGCATAGTCCAGCTGCGCCCTCTCCACATCACCAACACATCCAAACGCATGGTTCAACACCAGCGTAATCGTCTGTCCACCCAACCCATCCGCCTCACTCCTCTCCCTGACCTCAACAAGCGCAAGATTACACGCGCCCACCAGCGCGCCCTCGATCCTCCTCCTCACGCCTCCTGCCCAATACAAATCTATCCCCTGCTCTTCCAGATTCCCAATCCCAATCAACAGCCCCCCAAGCACAATAAGGTGCTTCCACCGCCGACTCCTGTCATCCGCGCCCGCGACAACCGCCTTGACCCAATCATCCAGACTCAGACCGCCGCCCACTGGCGTCTGCCCGGGAAGCAGTGGAGCGGGTTTGTCGTGCCGAACGTCGTTGTGGTGCGTCAGTACTGTCGTGACGGCTGTGTGGAACACAGAGAGGAGGCGAAGGCTGGTGCGGACGCCATCTGGGCGGTCCCAGAGCGCGGGGGCAGTGAGGAGGTGCGATGTTAGGAGGGAGAGGTTGTGGGGGTTTCCGAGGGTGGTGAGGAGCGAGGATGCGGTTCCGAGGATGCTGGGGGTGTTAGTTGGGGACTTGATGGTGGAAAGTAATGGTGATGTAAGCGTACCGTGGTGTGTCTTCTTGGTCAGTGTAGACTTGCAGTGCGCGTAGCAGCGTCGAGAGAAGGCGGTCAGCCGGCATTGTGCCTGCGGTTTCTCATAGATGGGTGGGTGGATGCGCGTGAGTGTCGCGATTGATGCGATAGCTGGCGAGCCGAGGTAGGCGGCCATGAGAAGGGTGGGTCATTCCCGCCCCCGGAGCCGCATCTTCGAACATTCACAGCGCCCGACGTCACGCTTCAATATCCAAGCCGCGCAACACTCGACGTCGCGATAGCTGGAAGCTGTAAGCTACGACAACGCTTTTGAGCGCAACCTCGCCATGCCGCACCGATGAGGTACATCTTCCTCCACCGTACCGCCCTGAATACTGACTCACACCTTCACAGCTTCATCCAGCGCCTCGACAGCGCCGCCCCACTGGGCTACTCCACCCCCGTCTTCCCGTCGCTCTACTGGCCTCTGCCCCCGGGCGCAGCGCAATCCTTTTACCTCTACAACCCCGGTGACATCCTACGCTTCACCATCTACTGGACGCTGCTGCTTGTTGGCGGCATACACCTGGTTGTCGCGCTGTGGGCATGCATGATACAATGGCGCAACTGGAAGATCATATGGGTCGTGCCGCCTTTGTTTGCGGCAGTCGGTGCGCTTGAAGGACTAATTGCGGGAGCGATCGTGGGGGGCTTGTTGGGAGGCGTATATCAGAGTGGGTATTTTGAGATGAGTACTTGGATACCGTTTGTTTGGGGGGGTATCAATGCTATGGTGCTGATATTGTCGTCGTTTGCGATCTATGGCGGCTTGTAGTGGCGGATATCGACGGCTGGGTATTCGTTTAGGGCAAGAGATGCACTGCCCGGGGAGATGAAAGTGGGACAAGAGCTCAAATAGACAGAGAGAAACCCAAAGTCATGTTTGTTCGTGTGCTCGGCAGAAGACGTGAATATGGCTGAAGTTGACGGCCTTTTTCTTTCCGTCTATGTACAATCAATATGCAGTGCAGTCAGATATACCACTAATAAACCGAAATCTAGCGAGCACACTCCCCTCCCCTCGACCGTCCGGTTCGCAACAGTCCCAAGCTCCCACATTCATCAACTCTCCTCCGGCTCCTCCGTCGTGACATCGAAGTACCCTGGGCTCCGCTCACCAGCACTCTGCTTGCTCGGACTGTAATCAAACCTTGGGCTGCTGAGACCAGCACTCATCTTCTTGATCGCCTGGAACGTAGCCTGCAGCCTCGTTTGGCCTGTTGCTGTGATGCCGCTGGCAACGGTAGGAGTGCGCGCAGGTGTACCAGCACTGTTGTTTTCGCGCTTCAAAACACCACTCCAGCTTGTCGCTCGACCAACCACCGGCGCACTTCGCCGGTTCAGAGCAGGCACGCGCGGTGCCGGGCTGGTAGCGGTGTGGCGAACGGTTGGCGGGCGCGTAGTTTTGTACTCAATGCTGGGACTGACTATTGGACTTGCTGTTGGGTCTGCGAACTCCAGAGTGATGTGGGATCCTCCCTCGGATTCGTAGGTAAGAGGCCGCGAACCTAGGTGTGTTGATCGCTTTGGTGGAGCCGAGTGCGCTTGCTGGGTGTGGTGTGCGGAGTGGTGGCCTGGTGCCCTGTCAGTCTACTCTTCCGAACCAGATAACTCGGATTCGGAAGGTGGAGATTCATGAAAAAGCGAAGGGCCACTGTAGGAGAAGATGTTTTGAAGATCTTGGTGGAGAGTCGTACCTCGACTATGACGGGCGGTGGTACGCTCTTGGCTGTGGAGCTTCATAGGCGGCGAGTCTTGGGCGCTACGTGTGGATACTGGTGTAGCAACTGCGGTGATCGGGCTTGGAAGGTGTGAGAGCTTCCCTTGGTCGGAGTTCGAACGGACGGGTTGCTCTCGAGGAGCTTCAGTGTCTACTCGCGGGACGCAATTGCTATGACCAGGGCTCGACGGCGGATCGCGAGCATCAGACGATGCTTGGATAGCGCCGTTCGAAGACTCAGCGGGAGTTATATTCACCTTGGGTCTGGGTGTCTGCACAAACTCTGCATGTGGTATGTCGTCCGTACTGATGGGAGCTCTATGCTTTGCGTCTAAATCAGTGATTTGCACATCACCAAACTCTGTAACGTTGTTAGTCCCATTTCTAAGTACTCGCAGAGTAGACAAACCTTTCTGCAGGTTGGCCAATCGATCCTCGTAAGACTCAACGAGCGTGTTCGATATGGTGTTCATTGTGTCCGAAGCATGCGAATTCGGCTTCCAGTCAATAGGGCAGAGGACACCATGTTTGGCGACAGCTTGGAGAGCTTCCAGCAGACGCAAAGCTTCCAAGACACTGCGGCCGACCGTCAAGTTATTCAATGTAATCTGTGTTTTGAGTTAGTGACTAGTGGCAGGAGTTGAGTTTGTGCTGAACGAACCTGTTGAACAAGCCCCTCTCCATCGATGATGAACATACCACGCAAACTGATACCCTCTTCTTCCACCAGCACACCATAATCCTTGCCGATCTTATGGGTGGCGTCGCTTAGCAAAGGTATGTCGATGTTACCTAGACCACCGTACTGGCGTGGCACGTTCTGCCAGTGCCATAATGAATGCTTTGTATCAACCGAGACAAATGCAATGCTGCAGTTTCGGTCGCGAAACTCATCGTGACAATTCTGGAAGGCAATGACTTCAGTAGGGCAGACAAACGAGAATGCAGCCGGTATGAACAACAACAGCAACCAAGGCGCGTCCGGATCGGGCGTACTTGGTGACTTTGACGGGCGAATGAATGAACTCAAAGATACCCCTAACTCAGGTTAGCAACAGTGGCATAGAAAGCTTATTGGCATGTGCTTGCCTTTGATGGCGCCACCAATGACTGCTTCGCAATGAAAGTCCGGTGCTTTGTGCCCAATGCGGACCTGTCCCAGCTGGCTCATGTCGAATATTTGAAGAGACTCGAGATTTGCTGTTGTAGTTTGCTTGCTATCGCGGAGTACACTTTAACAATGCACGTTCAAGCTCGTGATCGGTGAAGCTTCGTCTGCGCGACGTGGCTTGTATATAATGCAGCGCTCATCGTCATCTCTGGTCACCCTCATCATGTTTTGGACGAAAGCAGTGCCCACGCAGTCGGCAGTTGGGTCTGTCTCTGTTGTTTAGAGTGATGTCTCTGAACTTCATACCGCGCTACCGGATCCAGCAAGTGCGGGACTTTCTCGGCGTGAGGCTGGCTCGTATGGCTGTGTAACATAGTATGATCGCAATGGCGAGTGTCGCAGAAATGTCTCACTAAAAGTGGCATATTTGACGAACAGGAAAGCATTTGAATGAGAGATAAATTGGGGAAAGGACCGAAGCAACGTTGCTGGATCATCGGTGAACTAGACGATGGTAAGATGAACGATCATCGATTCTGAGGATTGAGGCTGATAATGTCTTAGATACAACGGGATGGGCGCTCATCGTGCGTGCCTTTGTATATGTGCCTGAAATATTGACTGTCACAGTCGATATACGTTTAGCACGAAAATGTGAATGAAACATAACCTTGATCATTGACCACACAGGGCGGTCCATAGCCCGTCAGCCATGTACTCTCCGTTCCAGCTTCCAGTGTCGCAAAAGCCGACGCAGCGAAGTACCAAACCAGCTTCAAAGGGTACATATGCTGACCCAAGATCGGAAGCAAGAGCTCGCCGTCTCAAGACCCTTACGATAGCTCCTATACAGGTACGGCGATGTCAAGCAAGAAAGGATTCGGAGGGATTATCGGGGAGTCTCAGATGATCTTAAGCGAAGAGTTGTTGAGATCAGCTCATACTGCTGTTTGTGACATGGTAAAGTCTGTCGAGCGAGTTGTACACGTCGGAGGAGCTGACCTATGTGTCACTACTCGTATCGAAGTGACAAATGCTTCTGGGTCTGCAAGAGTGGTTCCATCAACCTGTATGAATCTTGAACCTCTGCTTGACCTGCTTCCGACACATGGGGCATTTCGACGGCCTGACTGGGATGTGCGAATGCTTGACAGGTACAACCACGTCTGCACACCACTGACACATGACCATATGGCCGCAGGGTAGAACAGCGATGTCGGCTAATTGTTGGTAGCACACCTGACACGCCAAAGTCCTCGTCATCTCCGCATCTGATTTGGGCGGTGGTCGATCGGGCTGATTATCCAAAGTCGGGAAGGGTCGTTCAGGTGCACGATGAACATGCAAAGCATGTCGAGCGGAGGACACAGCCTCTGAAGCTAGACGCAGACGTTGCAGCTCGCTAGTGATCTGCTCGAGAGACAGGCGAACCTCAGACATGCCACCTGCGGAAGACGACGTCGTCGCAATAGGCTCGCTTGGAGGCGCGCTCGTAGCTGGTAAGTTCGCCCAAGGCGGAGTGATGGTTACATGCCCGGACCTCGTGTCGGCGCCCGGCTCGTTCCTAACAGGAGTGTAGCTCCAAACGTTGCTTTCTGGTTCTGTACCAAGTTGCGACTCCCGCATTACGCCCCACAACAATTGGTCTTCAATCTCTTGACGCTCCTGAGCTGATAGTCCTTCAAGAGGTGGAGCTTCGGTGTTATCAGTAGCTCGTAGGTCTTCGGCTTGACGATAGCGGTTCCAAGCTCGATTGTACATGTTGGAAAGCGGAGACTCGTAATCATCCTGCTGTACATCCTCAACGGTTCCAAACACGCGAGCAAAACGCTCCTGAGCTCGCTGCCGCCGCGATGCAGCTTGACTAAATGGTCCCATAGGGATTGGGGGCTGCTGCGGCGTCTCAGGATCGTTCGAAGTCGGTCTGTTGAGTGTTGTTGGGCTCGTGTCTGCAGGAGTCTCATTTTCCGAGTCGGCTTCGAGCAGGCTGTCGAGAGCATCTTCTAGACTCTGCTGCGGCTCCGCAGGCCTCTCGTCCTCGGACGTCAAGCGTCGCCGTCTCAGCCTGTTCTCCGGCCTTCTTGCATCATTCTCGACGCCCGCTCGCAGCTGATCCAATGTCCGGGGCAGGAAGCCAGGGCTGACTTCGTGCAGAGGCTCTCCAATTACTGCGATGCGTTGTTCGGTGCCGTCGGGGCGCGTTGCGATTCGATACCCTTGATGGAACTCGAACCAGCGATCGAGGAACTCCTTCTGATCTGGGATCTCAGGTATACGTGTTTGCGAGATTTCGAGTGGAGGCTCCGTAGCAGCGAGGCGATTGGTCCAGAACTCTAAAAGCTGTCAGAGGTTGACTGGATATGTGTCTCTTGGGACGGCTGACCTTTGCAGAACCAACAATCTATGAGCTGTTAGATATCGACTTAGCATGTGTCTCGTTGGGTGACTTGCATCCTTGCCAGCGTGTTCCTCGCTGCACAAAGCCAATACCGTCAATATAGACCCTGTATGTGAGACTGTGAGCCCGCTCATCAGCACAAGCACAGCAATTCGGTGTGGAGGTCAGTCGGCAGGATGTGGCAAGCTTGTGATCACAATGCGCGTCCAGGCGCGGGCAATCAGCAGTCAGCGTGCCCATCTCCGCAATGAGTTCGAGTGCAAAAGGAAGAGCTTCAGTCAAAAATTCGAGACAGTCAAAAAGACCAACAGTGAGCTAATGCTGCGTTGTTAGTAATGGACATTTGCCCGCGGTGGCGGACTTAAGCAGGGACCGATAATGATGCGGGAAGGTGGGGCTACACGCGACCCTTGAGGAAGGCGCGAGGGCGCGAGCTTGACGCGCTAAGGCTCTTTCACTCACCACCAATGATCGTGGACCTTGCAGCCTTGCCTAAGTCCTGCATCGCAGCCTGATGAACCTTCATGCAAAGAACGCCTCGTGCTCAGACAGGGGTATAATGCCCAGGCGGCTCTAGTTTGCACTTCTCATCATTTGAATGAAACCCTCACCTGCCACTGACTGCGACAGCCTTCAACGCTGCCTCTTTCGCTACTGAGTACCCCGCTTGGCTGACTGCACTCAACAGCCCTCTGTGCTCATCTTATCTGCAATTCTACAACAGCAACAATAAAAATGACGACCATCAAGCAGTACAGGCAGCATAGATTCGATCCACCGATCAACGTCTCTCTACCTGACAGTCTTACGGCAGACAAGTTCGACAAGCTCCTAACATCAGACTCGAGCCCAAAGGCAGCTTTCACGTTTCCGGGACTGGACAACTGGCTTGCGAAGCTCTTCCAAAACTTTGACCTCCAGAAGAATGAGGCGCATCCCTTTCACAAGCACCCATACAAGCTGCGATCACTCGATGTCCAGGTCTTGGATTGGTTCTGGCAAGGCCGACCGGGCCACGAAGACAAGCTTGGCTTCATGAAGATCCAGTCGAAGATTGAGACAGATGCTTACGTACACGACGGCGAAGAGAAGGCAAGAGCTGATTGGATCCCTGGGGCTGTGTTCTTGCGAGGTGGCAGTGTTGCTGTGCTCGTAAGCATCTTGCATCAAGGCTTTGACCGCACTGATCAGAAACCGTGCAGATCATCGTACAACCAGAAGACGCGCAAGGGGAAGACGAGAAGCATGTCATCTTAACCGTACAGCCTCGCGTAGCAGCAGGCTCACTTGCTTTCACCGAGATACCAGCTGGCATGCTTGACGGCGGCTCACTGAAAGGCGCAGCAGCAAACGAGATCGAGGAAGAAGCGAAGCTGAAGGTCAAAGAGAGTGATCTGCTCGATCTGTCACAGCTCGCAGTGGAAGACGTACCTGTCACGCCCTGGACAAATACCCATAGTGCCTTGGCAAACGCTTCCGAGGTGGTCGAGAACGCCATGTATCCGAGTGTGGGTGCGTGCGATGAATTCATGCCGATTTTCCTCTGTCAGAAGCGACTCACGAGGCGTCACATGAGCTGGCTCAAGGGAAAGGCTACTGGCCTGCGCGATGAGGGCGAGAACATCACTTTGAAACTCGTTCCGTTGAGCAGAGCTTGGAGAGAAGCAGGGCGAGATGCGAAAGCACTTGCTGCGATTGCGCTCTATGACAACCTGAAGAGGGAAGGTTCGCTACCAAACATGCCTGAAGATGTGGAAGCTGAGCCAGAAGACCTCGATTAGGTATGATGCACGACAAATGTGCATCACAAATGATGGACATCGGATACGATTGTTGCAAAATAATGCAATCAAGAGCTGATCCGCAGTCACTCCTCCCTTACTCTACCCCAACATGGTACCTAGGCACTCTCTGACCCAAGTTTTTTGTGGAAGGTCGTCGCCGTGTGGTGCCCGTATGGTAGTTCCAGTCCTCAAGACTGACACCTCCGGTTCCCAAGGCTCAGGTCTCAAGGCAACATCGACTCGAATGGGTGCCGGCTTGCCGGTCCATTTCTGCCTCATATTCGCGCATTCGTAATAGTATTTGACTTCTTGGGTCTCGTCAGAATACTCGATTCGACACCTGGCGCAGATGAAGCACCAATGAGCGCGGATAGTCAAGCAGCCACTGTTGGGATATAGGGACGGAATTTGGCTCTTGAACACACAACGTCTACCGTCATCAAGCCTTTTGAGCGGTCTGCAATCCTCGAAACTCACTGCTCCCTCGACGCTTGCCCAACTCCAGTTTGGAGCATTTAATACAGGACAAACCCGGCACTGGTGCTTTCCGGAAGCATTGGCTCCGCGGATGCCGCTCATGTGTCATCTCCTTGAAGTTTGGAAGCCACGATGGACTCGTGACGCGCTCATCGTAGCCTTCCCAGACACTGTGATGGCGGCACTCGAACTTCGGTGCGGAAGGCGTGAAGAAAGTAGTCCGTGTGGCGAGCAGGCGTTCTTGCTAGATCCAAGCTCTCTTAGAGACTTTGCCGTAGGGGCCCCCCTTTGGCTTCTGTGCCTAAGACATAGGGTCTTTGGCGGAATCGTAGCATCAGGGCACCAACACGGTCATCGACGACAATGAGTCTGAAACTTCGTGATCTCTTATCTCTGACGGTAGCGATACAGTCCATCTCGGATGAGGCTGATGCTGCATTGAAGCAAAGGGTGGCATTCCCGTAGTATTGACCCATCTTTGGCACTTGTCGCTCCTAATCGTCTCTGTCGCCTTGAACAATACAAAGCCGGTCGATCCATACGCATGCAATACCAAGCTTACGTGCACATGCGATCACATCAGAGAAGAGTGCGGTAGATCAGATCTGTTGATGCCAACTTTGCATTCTCAAGGCTTGATGCAGTTGTCGGGAAAGTCCCAGAGCCATTTGGACCCCAGCAGTAGCTAAGCGCGACATATTGTGCATCTACATCTATAGGCTCCACCAGCCGTATTTCATTGGAGTTCGCGGGGTTGATCCAGATGACACGATCTGGCATTCGAGATGCATAGCGCCCGCAGGTATGATCGTTGATGCAATTGGTAGCATGTTTTACGATGAAGTCAAACAGCTCGGAATTCCAAACGTGTGATGCTATCTCTCGAGCAGATCCAATGTGGCATATTAGAGGGCCCAGGATCATGTTCGCCACCTCTGCGAAGGTCAGTCAGGATACAACAACTTGAATGAGGCATACCAGAACTTACCCTTTGTATCACAAGGATCTGCAATATTCGGACGATATATCTCGAACTCCACATTTGCGTCGATGTCACCAAGGCCCTGTGTGTTCTCAATCTTCGATCGAATTTCGTACACGGCGCGTCTCTCGTAGGCTTCTTCCCAGACGGGACCTGTACTGTAGGTCGTTCCGCGGATCCATCGTACAATTACTGGCAGACCGACACAGAGGAAGACTTCAATGAAAGCTTCGCCCCGTCCCATCCTGGACGTATCTATCCAAAAGCTTGAACAAGCAAGGAACAGAAGATGCATGTAGCAGCTGACTGAACAAGTTCCACAGTTTTCATTGAAAGCTTTCGACTTGGCTTATGGATAGGTACACCGTACTCTTCTTTTGCCCAGTCATCGTCACTGTCTATGGATACTTTACGCGCGTCCAAGAAGTAACAGGTGTAACACCGGCCGACTAGCGTCTTTGGCACATTGTCTGCGACCTCATCAAAGTCTGTAAATTGTGCTACAATTTCTGCCAGGTCAGGAATCTCGGGCGTTATGGTAGGCTTGAGAGACTGCACGATGTCGTGCCGTGGATCGGTCATGTGGAGAAGCTCCATTCTTGGCTCACTTTCACTGTCTTGAGTGTCGAAGAGATGCTTGACCTTTGACCCTTTTTTGATGATCAGATCGTCACGTTTTTTGGTGACAAATGGCTTCCATGGAACCGAAAAACCATTCGGCATGACGAGTACGGGCGGTGGGGTAGTGGAGGTCCTTCGATCGGTTTGACTTAGGATGATTGGCACGGCGGCTGAAGTCGGTAGTGTCATGGATATCCCTCGGTGAACCATGATAGGAGCTGGGGTTTCTGACATGGGGACTGGTGGTGGAGGTGGTGGAGGTGGTGGAGCCATGGAAGTTCCCCGATCAACTCTGGAAGGGATGGTTGGCGCTTGAAGCGACGGGGACATCGCGTTTGCTGTCTTCGGAAATCTGTAGCTTTCGTATTAATTTCTTCATCGTGGGTGTGAGAGTTGTGATCCACGGAGTTACTGAAGTTGAGAACAGATGTCCGGGCAAGGTCATAGCAGGAGCACAGCGCTTGCGTGAGCTGAAAACCGCACGATGTTGCCTTGTGCAACCGACAGCTGAGTCAAATGTGAAACATCTGCAGACGATTTGTGGACGCCCCGTACCCATGCTGTTGTATTCATCACCGATATGCGATCACAGTACTGTGACGAGCATCTTACAACAACTGCAGCTGGGAATCAAGCTATCAGCAATTCGAGAGAGGGGAAGAGACGAGTGGCTTGCATTGTATCAGCTGAAGACTCGGCAGCCCAGGGTAGAGACCATTCTTCCGAGAGATCGTTAGACATAGGACGTTCTATGGATTGTGCGTTGTGAGCTCCTCCAAGAGGAGGCCCACATCTTCATTCATCTCTAATCATCGTCAAACATTATCTACGGTACAGTAACGCCATATCCCATGGTATCTTGATATCACATTTGCGCCGTAACCCAAAGCGCTAAACAAGCAAACAAGATACAGTGTCATCATGATGATGACGATGCAGAATCCTCGGCTGCTGGCGACAATGCGACAGCAGTGCGCAAGGCCTTGATGGCGTGATCAACCTCATCACCAGCCATGCGCTGCCATTTCTCTCGTGTTTCCTGATCGGCTAAGGCGGCAGCGCCAGCATCGCCGACCTTTTCATAAAGCAGACGAGAGATATCACGGTTGATGTCAGTGTATTCCTCCTTCGTGACCTCCTTCTTTAGGTACAGTGGCTTCAGTACAGCAGTGACCATGCGTTGCAGTTCAGCCTTCGTCGAGTACGAGAGTGTCGGTGGTCGAGACGGCGATGAGTCCTTGGATCGGGGAGGACTGCTAAGACCAGCAGTGTGATGCGTCATCCTGCGACGACCAACACGCTCGTCATCAGCGGGTGAGTATGGAGAATAGGTCGGTGACCCTTGGTCGTGATCGATAGGAGACCTAGGGCGTGTGAGGTTCAAAGGCGGCGGTGTGATCATACCAGCACGGGGTTGCTGGTAGACCGGGGATAGGCCGGGAGACGAATGCTGGGGCGAGCAAGCCCGCTCCACAATGATGCGCTTGGGTTGTGGGGCGGCGATCTCCCTGTCGCGTTCGGCGAACCGATCGACCTCGACTTCCTGCAGCAAAGAAGCAAGAAAGCCAGGAGCCGTCGATGATTCGCCCGCTGGTGGTGATGTAGCTGGTTCATGGCCGCCTTCCTGGGCGACGGTATTGCGCCGAGCTCCAGCAGCAGATGACTCGCCCCTACCGCTGTCGATGTGTAGACGAGTGCGTGGACGCTTCAACTTGCGCTCGGGCTGCTGCTCAGCAGGCTCGTCTTGGGCGAGAGATGAGTCGCTGGACTTTCGCTTGCGTCCTCGCCGGCTGCTTGTAGTGCTTTCTGGCGCTGTTGGCGCGTCGTCCGTCTGCCGGGCGAGCTGGTTCCGTGCCTTTTCGAACTGGTTCCATGCACTGATCTCCTCCTGGGATTCAGGATCGCGCGGAGTTTTGGGTGGTTCGCGATGAAGTGCGCGGTTCGTCGGTCGTGCGGATCGATTTGAGCCTCGGCGGCGCGAGTGAATGTTGTCGGCAGCAGCGCGGAATCGTGTTCCTGCACCCATCTGGCGAGCGAGCTCGAAGCGTCGTTCCCATTCGTGTGCCTCTCGCCTGAGGACTTCGGACTGATTCTCTGACTGATCTTCATCCTCGAAAGGAAAGTCGATATCCCATTGCAAACGATTCCAAACGCTCTGCCATACCCCAACCCATTCGTCAGGAGCTCGGTTGTGTCGAGGCACCCGGCTGCGCCCATTGATCCACGCTGCTGGACCTCGAGGATTGGTACGACGGCGTGTCGCTGCCTGGAGGAGTGTTGGGTTCTCCATGCAGCCCTGACAGTACCAGGCGCCACGTGTTGGCATCTCATCGAGACCGGCACAGAAGACGTGGCAAAGTTGCTCGCAGCTGTGGCAGAACATGAGCTGTGCTGCATCGCCGAACTCATCACAGACCATGCACGCATCGTAGCTGCCGTCATCCTCGAGTGCGTAGTCTTCGTCGACAATCATGGAAGGGTCGATATCGGCGACTTGTTGCTTGTCCTTGACGGCATACTCAGATAATTTGGGGCCTATCATCCAGTCAGCGGTTATTCGTGGTGTGCTTCTCTCCCAGATGCAGCGGTAGCACTGTGACGCAGAGCGGTTGGGTCGAGTTCGACTGACCATTTAGCCAGTAGCCAGGTAGTTGCAAGGCAATCACCAAGCTTTACAGCTCGCCATATCGTAAATCTCAGATTGACATACCTCCTACGCGCGCACTAAGCTCGACCATGTTGAAGCTAGCTCGACATATCGGACAGCTATTAGCTCTCTCAACCCAAGGTTTGAGACATTCGTTGTGAAGATTGTGCCCACATGGCAACAAGTGTGCAACCATCTCGTCATCTTTTGGTTGTTCTAGAGCTGTGGTGGTGGACGTATCAGGGTTACCAGAAACGGCATCAGCCCCATCCGGAAGCTCGTTGGTCGCTGATTGCAGCTCCGTGGTGGGAGGACCTTCGTCTGGGTGGACGAGATCGCCGAGGCAGACTATACATGTTTCTGCCATTGCTTTTGAAAGTTGAAGAGCAGGAGAGAAGGAGAGGTTGGTCGACGCGATTCATAAGTTGAAGATGGGGAAGGTCGCCAGGCGGGAGGGGCGAGCTTAAAGTAGGTCTCGGTTAGCGCGCCTTCGGCGCACGGGCATGACATGGATCCTCATTGACCTTCCCACCTGCGTCAGCCACACCAAGGCAGTAGCGCAAGTCTGCGAAACTCGTGATGCGTAAGTCTGGAGGCGGTCAGAAAGAAATCCGAGTGTCGTTATCTTCGCAGCTGTGAAAATCTGCTAGCCTGAGAAGGGTGCCTCTGGTGACGCAGCCTTGCGCAGCACATCAGCCGCTGAACCTTGGAGGCTTACCATCCCACGTGTCACAGCACTGGATACGGATGAGCCGTATGACTTGTCAGAATCACCGGGTGGATGCTCGGAATGCAAACATGTTTCAGGCTCGTTGCTTTCGTGATTTTCGAGCTCCCTGACAACGCTAGAACCGTGCTGGCTTATCCAATGTCTTAGGCGTCGCGCTCGGCTGGGACTTGGTAAGTTCTTTCGTTCCCATTTTCGTGCAAGACAGAGATCAGAGCGAGCTCGCGGGCAGAATCGTCCCCTAAGAAGCAAGCCGTGACGGTATGATCTATGAGCGAGAGAACCGTAGCGTAGGACTGCTTGTGTGCCATCAACTTCTCGAATGTATTTGACTTGACTTCGTCTTTCCATGGCTAGCGCATTCGTTGCACAACCTAGGCAGCTAAGATCGCTGAGACTTCACGCGTACTCGGATCAGATGGGATGACTGACGCTCCGTGCGGTTGATGCGGTTCGAAGCAAGGCCGATGGTGTGTACCAATGGCAGTCTCGATACGCGCTCGTCGCGCAACTCGCGGGTCTGGAGCCCTTTGAAGGTATATGTGGAGGAACTTCTGGTTCTTGTATTGCTACATCTAAGTGCATCGCGGATGTGCGAGCGCCGGGCGGCAGCTGTTCGGTGCGAACGTTTCGATTCGAGGGTAGCAGATGAGGATTGCGCCCAACATCAAAAGCGTCAAGCGCCGAGACAGCCGCGTTCTTCGACCTTGGTCCGTCAGTGATGTTGGTGAACAACCTGCGCAACTCGACCCCTCCAAGCATCTTTCGAGCTCCCAACGTTTCCCGTTTGTCAGGGCGACCAAACATGTACTGTGTGGCTCCGTAGAGAGACTCCGTTCGTGCGCGCGATTGGCGGCGTCGTGTTGATCACTTTCTCATGTCCGTGGTGGGAGTAAGACAGCATCTCCGTTGTCGTTGTGCGCTTCTTCTCGCGCAAGTCTTGGCAAGCTAAGCTACTTCTGCCATAGCACGGAATCTCATCTTACTCTGTTGCCTACAATTCTTATTCATAATTCGTCGGGCAAGCGCAGAACTTCACAATCACTATCTGCATCTTCAGTATGCCATTGTACAATGATTGGTACATCATGTGGCGTGACGCGAACCTGCAGGGCATTGCTTAAAGTGCTTCGCTCCTGCCTCGGCCGGTCTTTCCCACATGCAGAGCTTCGCCCGGCGTGGTTGAAGATTGCGAGTAAGGGAGCGAATGCACCTGATGTCCCAACTCTTCGTCAAACCACACCTTGCTGCGCAATATTCATTGAACTCCAGAATCATCGAGGACGACATGGCTGAGATACAAATCAACCGCAAATATGAGCTCATCCTACACGGCGCTACTGGCTACACGGGAAAATTTGTTGCAGAATGGATTAGCACACACCTTCCTGAAGACCTCAAGTGGGCAATCGCTGGACGGAATGCAAAGAAGCTTCAGGGTGTCATCGACGAATTGAAGAAGCTCAATGCCAACCGCAAGCTGCCAGACGTCGAAACTTGCGAGCTGCAGCCCGACCAACTCAACACTCTCGTCAAGAAGACAAAACTCGTGATCACCACGTGTGGCCCCTTCATGCACTATGGCGAGCCTGTCCTCGCAGCCTGCGTTGCCAATGGCACGCACTATCTCGACTCTACTGGTGAGGTCCCATGGGTCTACGACATGATCAAGAAGTACGATGCGGAGGCCAGGGCCAACAAGAGCATCATCATCCCAGAGGCAGGTCTTGACTCTGTCCCCGCCGACATCATGGCGTATGTACTCGCCCGCGAGGTAAAGAAGAAGTTCTCGTCCGATTGCGAGCGCGTCCTCATGACCCTCTACGACGCAAAGACCGGTGTCTCCGGCGGCACAGCGCTGACCATGATGGAGCTGTTCGGCAACTACTCCCTCGGACACCTTGCCAAGTCGATGCATCCCTACTCTCTCAGCCCGAAGAAGTTCGACAAGCAGCTTGACAAACCTGCTGACGAGCCCAGCGGGTTCCTGCCTAACATCACCGAGCTTGGTGGCATGCAGACCACGGGTCTCATGGCTGCTGTCGACACCTGCATTGTGCACCGCTCCGCTGGCCTGTACGGATATGGAACACGGTTCCGCTTCAATGAGTACATGCGTGCCAAGTCTCTGGTCCAGGGTATCATCGTTAAGGTGGCTTTGGGTCTCGTTGGGCTGTTCTTTGCTTTGCCACCAACGCGCATCGTCCTTGCTCTCCTGTTCAAGAAGTTCTTGGCTCCTGCTCCTGGCGAGGGTCCGAGCAGGGAGAGTATGAAGAACGACTTCATGTCGTACCGTGGCGTCGGTGTTGCTGAAAATGGACAGAAGATCACGGCCAAGATCGATATCGCCCATGGTGGTTATGTGGCTACAGCTGTCACCCTCTCGGCGGCTGCGAAGGTCATCCTGCGGGGCAGACTCGATGAGACTGAGGCCGGAAGACTGGGCGGTGGTATTCTCACACCTGCGACTCTCGGTGAGCAGTACGCTGAGACGCTCAACGACTTTGGCATGAAGATCCAGGTCGACGCGTAAGGGACGTATATTGATGGAGAATGTACTTGGTAATGAGAAGTCTACATCTTGGTCTATAGCTATGTGTATTCAAACATCCTTCAGCAATCCAGCGTCAGGAATGTCTTTCAAGCATTTTACCTTGACATCGCTGCCCCAGCTCTCTTTTCCTTCGCTGACAAGACCGCCCCTGGCAAAGAGCTCGTCAATGAAGGCTGGTACGAACGTTCCCGGACCCTTGACATCTTCCCTCTTTGCCGCATACTCAGCTGCAACCTCGTAGTGCAAGACAGCCGCAACAGCAGCATGCAGCTTATCCTGTGGCCATGCAGCCAGGTACGTACTCAGCGTGGTACCTAGCGTGCACCCGCTGCCTGTGATCTTGCCTAAGTACGCATGTCCGTTATTGATGGCATACGTCCTGACACCATCACTGACAACATCCGTCGCGCCGGTCATGAGCACCACATTGCGCTCCCTCAGCGCAATCCTCGAGACCAAATACGCTCTCTGCTCCAGACTGAACAGCAAGTCTCCACTATCAACCCCCCGCTGCTGGCTCGAGTCGTCGAGCATGAACCCGCTCGCCCTTGCCACAGCCATGATCTCCCTCTCATTGCCCTTGATCAAGTCAAAGTACCCGGCTCCAAGCAGCTGGCTTAACGCATCGCGCCTGACACTCGTTGCGCCGGCGCCAACAGGGTCGAGCACAATCGGACCGCCCGCGGCGTTGTACGCAGTGATGGCTTTCTTGTAGTTCAGAAGCCCCTCAGGTGTTACGGTACCCATGTTGACAACCAAAGCGCCACCGAGGCGCGAGAGGTCTGCAGCTTCTTCGCCATAGTTGGCCATGATAGGGGATGCGCCGATGGCGAGAGCGACATTTGCGGCGAAGTTCTGGACAACAAGGTTCGTCATGTTGTGGCTGAGAGGCGATTTGGAGTGTACTGCTGCGGTGGCTTTATCCGCTGTCTTAACTAAGGCCGCGATCTCGTCCTCGTTCTTTTCGAGCCAGAAGACCGGGTCGGTGGATTTGACGAATGGTGGGGTGGACTTGATCAACTTCTGCAGATTAGAGGATGCTGCTTTGGGGTCTTTGGCGCCGACAATGGCAGAAACGATGGCGACACCATCGATCGTCTTGGGTTTTGACGACGGCGAGCGAGGAGCATAGAGTTGGTGAATGACGCGTTGGACGTTGGATGCGTTGACACCGCCAATGCACACTGTCTTCACGTCCTTACTCTTCCCGCCATCTTCGTCAAGGTAGCTTAGGATCTGCCTGATTCCGTTCACGCCAATGATCTCTTTGGTGTTCTTCTTGGTCTGGGTCGCGTACAGGGTTCCAATGCCTAGATAATCTGCACCGCGCTCGACGGCTATCCTTGCTTCTTCGATAGACGAGACGGTTGCACCGATGATCTTGTCATCACCAAGGAGGCGGCGCGCTTCATGGATGTTCATGTCATCCTGGCCAAGATGGACACCCTCGCAGCCGACAGAAAGGGCCACATCTACACGATCGTTGATGAGAAGCGGAATGTTGTGCTGCTTGCATTTCTCATGCAGCTTCTTCGCGGTTGAGATGAGAGCGCTGGTGTCGCTCGTCTTGTCTCTGTACTGGACGATGGTGACACCTGATAAAGGTCAATCTATAATCTCGAGATTCTGTTGTGTCTTGTGAAAGAGGAGAGTGCAACCGACCTCCCTGCAGGGCCTGCTCGACAACTTCGATAAGGTCCCTCAAGCCCAGAATAGTCTCTGTCGAGTCAGTCACAAGATACAACGAGTAGTCAACTTTGCGAGTCATATTTGCGATTGATAGCTCGAACTTTGTTTGTTTCTTGAGGATGAAGTTTTGTGAGCGACGTGCAGCGGGACAGTCTACCCCACACTGGCGTCGACAGTCAATATTTCCAAGTCTTAGTTTCTTAGATGACGAGGCATACAGTTCGCGATTATTTCGACAACACTGATATGGTCATCCATCTTTCGACCTCGCAGATTTGCTCGCGGAAGAAAATGTGGTTGAGGCCCTGAGCGTTCCAAGGTTCTGAAGGATTGGAAGGCTCGTAGAATGGTGGGGGCCTGTAACATTCGGCATCATCGGCAATGGGCTGCACAATGCGCAATCCTCCTGAAACAGTCACGGTTGTTCTAGGCAGACGTGTGGACATAACTGTAAAATTTCTTTGTGATCGCCGGCCACGCAAACTGGCTGTTCGTATCTCAAAGGGACTGTCTTGCACAGGTTGTGTTCCTCACAACCAGGAAAGCACCAAGGCTACGTAGTCATTGGCATCGCTTGCAGCTTGACCAACGGCTGTTTGTGATACACGTGTTGTGCAGCGTTGCTTGTTTGGAGCGTTCCACAGTTGGGGCTCCAATTGGCCTGTGGTTCTGGCGTGCGCTCGGGCGCAGAAGCGTTCTCCGTCTCCACACCAGCCCTAATAAAACCTTGCCTTTCGACTCCTCCAAGCCGCACACACTTCCACCTTCGCCCAGCGCAAACCCATCAGGCAAACAGCCCTACCCAGTGTCCGTCACTGGCAACAGCACAAGCATCCGCAAACCTCACCTATAAGTCGCACGCCCGCGACTCCGCTCAACCGCCACATTTGCCTGTAGGCACCGCAGAAGCAACCCCTCTTTACCATAGAGTCGCAACGACAACTGCGGTATATGTATTCGCGCCAAATCCACGCCTTCCGAGTCGAACCTCCCCCCAAACTGCAAAATTTTCGCTGTATGCGGATACCGCGCAGTCTCCACCATTCTACCAACGGTTAACATTGTGCCTACTTGACCACGCGTCATACAAACAAACAACCACACCCCAAAGACAATTATTGCATGTCTTTTACAGCCTTCATACGCATACCGAACCTGACACCACCTCACCCATCCCACCTCCAGTAACCACCTCAACCCAGTCAACCTCATCACCGCAACCATGGCTACCGTTAACATTCGCCGCGATGTCACCGACCCCTTCTACCGCTACAAGATGGAGCGTCTTCAGTCCAAGATTGAGGGCAAGGGTAACGGCATCAAGACTGTCATCGTCAACCTGACCAGCGTTGCCAACTCTCTGGCTCGTCCTCCGGCTCACGTCATCAAGTACTTTGGCTTCGAGCTTGGTGCTCAGACCAACACCAGCCCCAACGACGACCGCTGGATCATCAACGGTGCTCACGACGCTGCGAAGCTCCAGGACTACCTTGATGGCTTCATCTCTAAGTTCGTTCTCTGCAAGAAGTGCAAGAACCCCGAGACCGAGGTTAACATCAAGGATGGTAACATCACACTCGACTGCAAGGCTTGCGGTAAGATTTCCGAGGTCGACCCTCGCCTCAAGCTCTCCGCCTTTATTGTGAAGAACGAGCCCAAGAAGGGCAAGAAGGACAAGTCGACCAAGAAGGCTGAGCGTCGCGCTCGCAAGGAGGCCGAAGCCAGGGGTGAGGAGGTTTCGCAGAACGGCGGCAGTCCTGGAGATAGTGCCGAGGACGACGACAACGGCGAGCTGGAGATAGAGGCCGGTAGCGACGACGAGCTCACCAAGCAGATCCAGGAGGGCGCTGAGGAGATCGAGGAGGCTAAGGAGGTCGAATGGCACATCGACACCTCCGAGGCCGCCATCAAGGCTCGTGCTCAGGACCTGCCTGAGGACCTCAAGCGCGCTCTTGTCATCGAGGGCGAGGAGGACGCTGAGGCTTCTGAGTACGACGTTTTCGGTAAATGGATCATCGACACCGCGAAGGAGAAGGGTGGTGTCGACAAGCTTGACAGTGTCGAGATCTACCTCAAGGCTAAGGAGCTGGGCATCGAGACCAAGCACCGCACCTTGACTGTCATTCCTCAGACTCTCTTCACTGAGAAGATTGTCAAGCAGATCGAGGCTCGTGCTCCTATGCTTCAGAAGCTGATCACCTCGGAGAAGCACGAGAAGGCTTTCCTCGGTGGTATCGAACGCTTTGTTGGCAACGACAAGCCCGAGCTCATCCCTCAGGTCTCAGCCATCTGCATCCAGGTCTACAACAACGACCTTGTCAGCGAGGAGGTCTTCAAGCCTTGGTGCCAGAAGGCATCCAAGAAGTATGTGGACATCAAGATCAGCAAGCAGGTCCGCAAGTCTGCTGAGCAGTTCTACGAGTGGCTCAACCAGGAGGACAGCGATGAGGAGGACTCGGAGTAGGACGCTGGACCCTTGGCGCAAAGGTCCTCTGGTATCCCGAAGGGTTGATGCTGAACTTGTACCTGTGATTCGAAAGAGTCTTGGTTCAAGCCATGTGTCTGTCTCTTTCCTGTTCTTGTTTCAATGGCGTGTGGACAACTCTACTCCTGTGGGTTTGCAAGGTCAGACGGTGGATCAGTTGAGGCATTACTTTCCTTACCATAGTCTGCCTATAGAAAACTGTTGCTGTAACATTCCGCTCCACTTGATGCTACACCTGTGCCTGTGCTCGCCTGTGCGCCCCGCCCGTTACTCGCGCCTCGTACCTGGCTCTTGGGCCTCACGGCGCGCATAGCTGCATGTCCAGGATCATTTTCTGCACGTCAAGAACGTGGTCACTAAGATGGTGTTCAAATCACGGACTCGACAGCGAAACTTGTTATAATCACATGGACAGATGCTGACTTCCTATTGATTGCCTCTTCGCTTATCTTCACCTTCAGCGAATTCGACCCATCTAATCACACAATTCTTTTGCAACCCTTTCACGCATGTGCAGAAGCCAAAAAGCAACACGGGACTCGCCTAGCCTAGCCAGCATCCAGAGCACGGCTCCACCGCTCGCACGTTGCCGGCTGTGGACAAGCTTCGGAGACTAACCGCGCCTATGTGGGGATCGACAGGTGTGAACCAGCCAGCATTTTTTGCTCGAGCCCAGCTGCAGATGGAGCGCCGGGCACATAAATGTCGCGCGCCCCGCGATGCGCATTGCTCCTCAGGTCTTCCCTTTTCCTTTACCTACCTTTTGGAAGTATAGGACCGTGAGCGACTTCAGGAGTTTTGCGCTCACGTTGCGATCGAAAAGCTCCACTCCCCGCGTTCAGATTCGCAAGTCCCGTTATTTACAGAGATAATCACTTGATAGACGTCGAAATGGCCCAGCCGCACCCTCACTCCGCCGACGGCTTCTTCGGCAAAGGCGATGACATCCACACTGGACCTGTCGTCACTCAAACTGTTCGTCCCAAGGATTCAGAGGCCACTGGTTGCTCTGCAAACGAGTGCACTGGCGCACCTCTGCACGCCATTGGAACAGGCAATGAGGTTCTCGAAAGAGATGCTCAGAGCAAGGGTCGCTGGTTCCAGTACCTCAAGACTAAGCAGTTCTGGCTGACGCTGCTCCTCGGACAAGGTAAGCTTGATAGCAGCAACACGACTTACGTGCGCAGCAATGCTAATGCCAACACAGTCCTTGCTATCTGCATCACCAGCACTAACACACTCTCCTCCCTCCTCGCAAACGAAGGAACCTCGATTCCCGCTTTCCAATCCTTCTTCAACTACGTCCTTCTCAACCTGATCTACACCACCTACACCATCTACAAATACGGCTTCAAGAAGTGGGGACGTCTAGTCATCTTCGACGGCTGGCGCTTCTTCATCCTGGCCTTCTTCGACGTTGAAGGAAACTACTTCGTAGTCCTCGCCTACCGTTACACCACCATTCTCTCTGCGCAGCTTATCAACTTCTGGGCCATCGTCATCGTAGTCGTCATCTCATTCTTCTTCCTGAAGGTTAGGTACCACTACACCCAAATCGCTGGTATTCTGCTCTGCATTGGCGGTCTGGGCGTGATCTTCGGCTCTGACCAGATCACGGGCAGCAACAGCTTTGGCGCTTCTGATGAGGTCAAGGGTGATCTGTTCGCGCTGCTTGGTGCGACGTTCTACGGTCTCAGCAACGTGTTTGAGGAGTATCTCGTCAGTGAGAAACCGCTGTACGAGGTTGTTGGTCAGCTGGCATTCTGGGGCATGTTCATCAACGGCACTCAAGCTGGTATCTTCGATCGCACATCTTTCCGCAACGCCACTTGGAACAGTAAGGTTGGAGGGTATCTGACTGGTTACACTTTCATTCTGTCGCTGTTCTACTCGCTGGCTCCGGTGCTGTTCCGTCTTTCTTCGGCTGCTTTCTTCAATATCTCGTTGTTGACAGGAAGCTTCTGGGGTGTTGCGATCGGTATCAAGGTCCTTGGGCTGAGCATCCATTGGATGTACCCCATCGCATTTGTCCTGATCATCTTGGGACAGGTGCTGTACTTCATCAGGCAGACGACCTTGTCTGAGGCGCTGAAGCCTTGGTTGGGCGCGGATCAGTCAAAGGGTGTTGCTGGTGTGGGTACTGCGCGGAGAAGGGTTGAGAATCCTGAGGCTATTGTCTGATGGACAAGCTGGAGTGACGAGGCTTCGTTCTGTATCGCAGACTAATACAAGCAATTGAGTATATCTTAAAGTCTGTCAACTATTGGGTTGCTTCTAATTCTACAGCGTGCTTAGGTTTACTAAGTTTGATTGGGTAGACGCGCCTTTCTGCTTCTCTCAAAACGAGAAGTCGCCATGCCTGGAGGCCCTTTCCTGACGAGGATGCGGAGCATGTCCAGTCCCTTACGATCGATGCGCTCATTAATAGACGAGTCAAGAGCGAGGGCGAATTCACCTTGCGCAGCTCCACAACAGTGGCATTCCCTACAAGTTACAACCAGTAGAAAACTGATTGGCAGTCTGGAATCCACTGTAATATCTGCGAGGCAGATCTTCCATCCTGAGCAATGACGCTACTCAAACCAGCGACAAATGGTCGTGAAACGTGGACGCTATAAAGCGGACGCCACTTCCTGAACCTCAGGCCATCACCACTGCCATTCAGCCTTTCGTTCTTGCTTACCTTGTTCATACCCGCAAACATGCGTATTTTCCTCCTTTTGGCACCTGCGTGGGCAAGTGCAAGTGCCATTCCTTCCAATGCGACGCGCTCCTGCAAAACAACACCTCACCACTCCTCATGGCCATCGAGCGTTGATTGGAACTCTTTGAACAACACAATTAACGGCACATTATTGGGTACTATCCCTGCGGCATCGGCTTGTTGATCTGGTAACCCCTTTGGGTCCACAGTTCCTTGCGAGGTTGCCACTGACGAATGGTCGAACGGGACCTGGCACTCGCAGCAGTCAGAGTCAATTGACTACCAGGTTTATGCAAACAACACTTGCTTGCCGACTGGAGTTTCCGGATACTCGGCTGAGGAGGGCTGCAGCATTGATGCTTTTCCACAGTACATTGTCAATGCGACAGATGAAAGCCATATTGCGTATGCAATGAAGTTGGCGTCTGATCACGATATCCGCATTACTGTGAAGGGCACCGGACATGACTTGAACGGAAGGTGAAGGCAGCTTTATCCCAGATCTGGAACGATTGCTAACCATCCATAGGTCGAGCGACGCGTACTCTCTGGCAATCTGGACTTGTAATTTCAACTGAATCAGGCATGACGGTGCATGGACGCCCTCGAACAGCACCAATGTCACAGCTGATGACGTTCTGATTGCTGGCAGCGGTCAGCAGTGGGGCAACGTCTTGAAGTTTGCGATGAGCCAAGGTCGTGTCGTGACGACAGGGCAAGACCCCAATGTCGGCCTTGGGGGCTACAGCCAAGGTGGAGCTCGTGGACCGTTAGGCCGCACGTATGGTCTGGCAGGAAACCACGGGGAGAACGTTGCAGGAGGCGAAAGCGTCACGCTTGGCGCTCGGCATATCTGCATTTCATCTCTACCGGCGCGAAGGTCGACTCTGTCGCTTCTGGTAGCCCCAAGAAGGCGCTTGATGGTGCTGCGAAGTGGTACGAAGAGGATCGCGAGCCGATGTGGAGGGAGTGGGCGCCCAACAGCGGGGCGTATATGAATGAGGCGAATCCATTTAACAAGGACTTTGCGAAAGACTATCATGGCGAGAACTATGAGAAGCTGAGGAGCATCAAAGCCAAGTATGATCAAAAGAAAAGCTTGTTTCTTTTGTCAGGCGTTGGAGCGATGCGTGGGATTACGACCTCGATACTGGAAGGCTGTTGTGTTTGATCTGGTTGTTTTGTCGATCGATTTGGCGGATTCTTGTACTACCTGTCTTGTCTGTTAGTTTGCTGATTTGTCGCAAAACCTATATAGTTTTGAGTATCTTTGTCCTTTTCAAGTATATAGGGCAGTCGAGTTCGCGCCACCAGGCTTGAGGTGGTCTTTCCGACATCATCCTCCGCAATGAGTTCCTGGAGGCATGACTTGCCTTAGTCATACCGTATGCCGCAGCCTTACTCTACACTATGTCAATATCGAACATCCATATATACGACATTGCCAATACCGCATTCGTTTAACAGCACTTGCCTCCAGAGCCTGAGACTGTTAGCTTAGGGCCTCGACCTGTTGTTCACTTCCCGAATGGGTCGATATCAGTAGCAATTGTTTTCACTCTCAACATTAACAGTGACTCTGCAATGCCCTACGCCTATACATACCACCAATCGACCAGAAGGTGCCTTCATCACATCCACATCCACATCCACTACCACACTACCATTCAACCAATACTTACAACAGCCTGACACCATGTACGACCCTCACTCGTCCCGCTCGTCCCATCGCTACTCCCACTGGGACGGCCGCTCCTCCTATCCCCGCGACCACCGCTTCGTCTCCAACCAAGACTTCAACTCCGCCCGTGGTCTGGGCAACATGTCCCATTGCGAGCGCGAAGAAGTCTGGCGTCGAGCCCAAGCTCGCATCAACGACTCACATTTCATGCCACGCCAGCGCTCCGGCGCATACGCAACCATGAGTAACTTCTACGCTGTCGAGGACGCTCGCAACCGCCACCGCCGCCGCAATACTGGCGTCGACGAGGTCACAGACTACATGGCTCGTATGGGCCTCGGTGGTCGTGAGTCTCGTGACCATCTTTCTGGTCGTGACCGTCGCTCAAGCCGCAACGTGTATTGGCAAGACCAGTACGCTGCCCCTGAGCCACCCCGAATGCACCCGCGCAACGCCGAGTACTACCTCGACCGCGCGTATAGGCCTCAGAACACGTACCAGGACAACTACGATGACGCCTTCCGGTACTTGTACGGTCGGCAGCCAGATCACCGTCGAACGGCGCCTGTTGGTGGTCGTCACGACCCTCGTGAGTACGCTGGCCTGGATCTGCGCTTTGGGCTCAACGGTGGTCGTAACCGCGAACCTGCGACTTCTCGCTGGGATAGGATGCGCAACTGGTTCTGAGACGTAGATCGAGCTGTCTTGACACACCCTACACTGTGCGTCAAAGGACAGGGCATGATGGCGGAAAGAAGACTGCAAGAACGATGAGCACATATAGCATCATGAGACAGAGGAGATTTTGTAGCTAGATGCAGGTTCAGATAACTGCCAGTCCATTCGCGGGAGAAGATAATGAGATAAATCTGAAGTAACATAACGATGCTCGTAAAATTGAGGGTGCAATGTGCAAGGACAAGATCGACCGCAAAAGAAATGAGATCTACACAGGGCTCACCTTACTTTTTTGAAGGATGCAGTCTAGCATAGACAGGCGCTGTCGACAAGTTGTATGTTCGAAGCTTTCGGCATGTACCGAGCAGGGTTCAGTTCATGTTGGTAACCGTGATCTTTCAGTGTCGCCAGCTGTGCATTTGTATGCATGCAACTTTCCTGAGTGAAATGCACATCTTCACGAGGCCTGTGCGCAATTGTTGACGGCAGTGAATGCTACAGAGCACTGGAGCGACGTTTGAATGCCAGTAGTTGACTTGATGTCGAGGGTCAGGAACGCAGCATCTTCCTTCCGCCTGTAATCTCCGATTGTGCAGCGATCCCTTTGTGCATTTCTGTGACTGTGTCTTTGAGTTTGCTCTAAATATGTCTTTTGTTCACCTGTCGCTCTGGGGCTGTACTTGCTTGACTGCGCCGACAAGCAATCCTTGCTTTGGTAAGGCTGTCGGTTGCACCTCAGGCGCCCACAAGGAGAGTCAGTCTTTGAGCCTAGACAATAGCCGGTGCTGCGGCTCGGTCACCGAACTTTCGTTCTGTCGTCCACACTGCAAAAGCACAACGCTTTGCATCCTTCTCCGAGCTGCGGCGCACAATGTGGCTGAAAGGGCATGCCCGAGGCGAACATAGTCGGCGTCGTCATGAAGGATGTGTTGTGCATCTGACAAGGAAAGTACCTGAATACACGAGGCAATCCAAGCCGTTCTGGGTTTAGCCTACACAGGCCAATAATTGAACATGCACAACGGATGAAATCGATATCGAAATGACGAAGGATGTGACTGAAGGAGAAAGACAAGCGACCGTTTGCAAGAGCGTTTTATGGTCCCGGCGTGATCAGTGGCACGACATGCGCCGTGCGACCGTGAGCGGAAGTTTTGAGGCAGAGCGGTACACAGCCCTGAGGAGGTCGATCAAAGTTGCAACGAACGGGTCATTACGGCTCTGAACTTTTCCGTGCTACTGTTCAATAGATAGCGGTGAGGCTACGGGCAAGTCACGATGGCCGGAAAAGGCCATTAGTGAGACTAGCACCCCGCAACAGGGTCTATGAATTCGACGGTTGATAGACGGTCGGCAAGCCCTCTGGAGCAATGAGTCGGCGCAGCTCGTGAGTGGGTTCGGTGGGTGCAGGTGGGTTTTGCTGAATGGGGAGCAAGAGGGAGAGTTGCTGCACGGTGCTGCAGCTGTATGCAGGCCAAGGCTGGCTACTGCGGCAGCACGAGACCAGTGTGGAGGCGCTGGAGGGCATCTCGACGCGGCATCGACACGCATCGACCTGCATCAAGGCATCGGGAGATGAGGTGCGAAGGTTGCTCTACGCGATTCGTGGGGAGGGGATCCGGCAATTTCAATAATGCACGCTCGCTCAGGGCTGGTCTACTGAGCGGCCTTGCAAGGCGAGCTGGAGACACTTTGACAGGACGGCAGCGCAGCAGACACAATGGGATCTCCGCTGTGATTGCAGCACGGGAGAGTGGTGGCTGCCGTGCGCTCCAGCATCAAGGCGCGCCTTCGGTGGTAAGAGCAGCGCAATTGGCTGCAGCGCGCAGTGGGCCGTTAAAAGAGACACCACCCCGGCTACGATCCAGTCGAGGCCCAGGCCAGCGTTCCCTGCCCTCTGCTAGCATACATTTGAAACTCAAACCACCTCCTGGCGGAAGGGGATCACAAGGCGATATATCCACTGCGGCGCCCTCCTGTCTTGTGTTGCCCGTCACCGTCATTGCCGCGACACCGATCTGGGTTTCTTGAGGCCCGTCCATTCTTACTGTCGTGTTGTGATTATCGAGAGCGGCTCGCAGCAGTCAATACGCATGCGGATAACGTGCACGCGCGCCTCACGTTCCTCGTCGCAGCCAGCACTGCGCCACTAATAGCAGCCGCACCGCCCGGATTGCGCAAGTATACAAGCAACTGTGCTCCGTATCCCTAATTGCAACCACCCAACACCATGAAGCGCAAGTTTTCTTTCAACTTGGCGCCCGTTGTAAGCATCCTGTCACTGTTCGCGACGGAGCCGTGGTACCTAACACTTCGCGCAGAAGATTCCCGGCAAGACGGACGCTGCCAAGGAGAAGACGCCAGAGCCCACGCCCGCGCAGACCCAACCGCCAAAAGAGACGCAGTCACACAGGAGACACCACTCCAAAGATGATTTCCCCCATCTCGCCGCCTACATCAGCCGCCAGTCGCTCGATGCACACACAGAACGCGAGCTGCGCGTGGCATGTCGTCTCATCCTGCAAAACTTCAAGCCGTCCGACCATGGCATGGAAGACACCGACCCCCGTCTGGACTTCGGTGCCATGACGAGGCGTAGGAACGAGCAGCAGAAGGGCGCAGCAGGCATCGCGAGTGCAAACGACATCAGGGTTAGGATGCCTACCGGAGCGCCCGTGGACCTGAAGACTGCCCTCGAAGCCAGGAGACTACGAGCAGAGGCCGAGGCAAAGAAGAATCCCCAAAGCACCTTGCCTGTACGCACCAAGTCCGCTCGCCAAAAGTTCGACGATGCTTTTGCAGATGAGAGAGGGCGTTCTGCAGCGAAGAAGTACACCACTGCCAAGCCAGCACCTGCTGAGACACTGCAGAGGGGTCGCTCCCAGCGCACCAGACACGAGTCTGCCGATGCTGACAGTCTAGCCACACCCATGACCGGCTCGACCACTGACGCCTACTTCAACCACGCATCGACCGCACCCTCGTCCGCAGCCCTCACATCAGGAGGCACATCGAACCGTCATTCTCGCCAGCTGGAGCCAGCGGCGATCGCAGACGCTCAAGCTGCTGAGTGGATGCGGAAGGAGCTTGAGAAGAGGAGGCAACAGAACGACTCTCCTCAGCAACCTTCTACCAGTGCCGCCCGACCACCGAGTCGTGCTCGCAGTATCAAGGACAACATCAAGGAGTACATCTTTCCGGGCAGCACATCTGTGTCTCGAGCTCCGTCTCGAGCGCTGAGCCGAACGCAATCGAGGGAATCTCTAGCTGTGTATGATGACGATGATGGCGAGCCAAGGCGAACTGGGTCTCAACGTGGCTGGCGAAGCTGGGGCTCGAGAATGAGAGTCAACTCTAGGAGTAACAGTAGACCAGGAACGAGGGGTCGTGATGGCGAGACGGAGCAGCCCAAGAAGTCCGAGGTCAATCTCAACCGCGAGCTGCCGCCTCTGCCCAGCCTCGACTCCTGGAAGAATGAAGTGAAGCCACAGCCGGAGCTGTCGAGTTCACACATTGCCAGCGTTATGCGCGCCAACGACAAGCAGCAAGGTCCTTTCTCGCCAACACGGAGCCACCACAGCCATAGGAGAAGTGGTTCTGACACTCTTGCTGTACAGTATGCGCAGGCTTACCCTCAGAGCCCGTCGGCGCACAGCTATCGATCTCCCATGTATAACAAGCAGAAAGCAGACTCGAAGAAGAACTCGCCCAGACCGGACCAGAGCGAGATATCGCACGTAATGACCGGCTGGTCCGCATCGACTGGCAACCTTGCACCCCACAGCGGCCATGTTCGCAATAAGAGCACCGACAACTCGTCCCCTGGCAAGATGAGCATGGAACAAAACAGCTTTTCGCGGAAGATCAGCGTGGACACTCCTAATCACCACGCGTTCCCTGATGCAGAGAAGTTACAGAAGACCCAGCAGCAGAGCAAACTGAAAAAGGTGTTCAGCGGCTGGATGAGCAAGAAAGAGAAGAAGGCAGACTGGATGTCCAAGGTAGAGAAACAAGGCGTTAAGGAGGGTGTTCTTGTGCAGGAAGATCGCACACATGGGCCCGTAGTACGCTACTAGACACGTTGGTTTGGGATCAGACATTTTGATTTTTTTCTTGGTTCTTGTATATTCTCTCGGTCTCGCATGGCGTTGGATACGCAGACACGGCCGGTCCTTTCAGCTCTGTTTCCACTCATGCATACACGCATCACACTCATACTGCTATACTAGTCCTTTCACGAAGTAATGCGTAATGCGCCATGAGCTGTACAGTAGGGTAGCAAACTGGCGCGGCATCTTCACGGCATACATTTCTTATTCGAGTCGGAGGAGCTCGGTTCAGCATTTGCAATTATAACAGTGTTTCAACCTCTAATCCTTACCCTTAGCTGCAGCCTTCAAACAATATGTCATCGAACAGCTCCGAGCCACGGAAGGGCCCTTGGCAATATGTAAGCTTCGTTATGACTGCAGCCCAGAATCTTGCTAACACCGCTGGCAGCCTGACGCTGCAGTTGGGCCGCTGGACGTTTCAGCCCATGCAGGGTTCTCGCTATCAACAAACGCACGCTGGCGCGCGTCGAGAGACTCGGCGGCTACAGGTCGGCTAGAGAGCGAGCAACGGTTGCACGTGGAGTCTGATCTACCCGGTGCTTAGGTTGACGTGGCGTATATGCGCGCACCCAAAGCCGCAGATCAGTTGTTGTAGAGGCCGTGAAGGGCTGTTCACGTGACTATGTCCGCTCCTACCTTCCCCGGATTTGCAACGAGCGCAGTCCTGGAGCCTACAGCACCTTCTCTCTCAGAAACGCCTATCGCGAAAGCTGTCAACAGACTGGACCCCGCTTGATGGCCACCTTCACCTGTATCTCGCTGCTGTCGCCGTCACCTCGGCGATCCTTACAGTCATGGCCAATACAAATGATGATAGTCGGTGACGCCTGACTGCAGCCTCAGCCGCTCGCTGGAATATCTTCTCAAATCGCTACTGCGCACGACAAGCAGCGGCACCCAGGCAGTCAGCCATCAGACACGCGCTCACGCTATACCATTCATACAACAGTCTTTGCCATCGACACTCGACCAACATTGGACCCCACAGCCGTCAGATACCGACTAGATCAGGCCTACAAATCATGACCTACAACCTTGCTCGTTCCACGGCACCCCAGACACCGCTGCACCCTATCTACAATCTCTAGAATCAGCAAGACTATAACCATGTGCAAAGTAGTCAAGTACTGGTTTGCATGCCAGCACGGATTCAAGCTTCGACATTCGAGATGCGGAGGAGTCAAGCACAAGAGCACACGGAGTGGACTGGCAACCGCTTGCAGATCCGACGCCTACCTCGAATTCGTCTTTGCAGTCAAATGCGGCCCGTGCCAGTACCAAGCTTTCGAAGATGGCTGGAAGCATAAGTTGAAGTTGGCAGACACTTTTCTGGATAAGCTCAAGGAGAAGGGTCTTCCTGGTGTGCAAGAAGTAAAGGCCCTGGTCGATCAATTGAAAGAAGACTTCAACACTGCGACTTGGAAAACCCGCATCATGTTCCCACATGCGCACAAGGAGCGGACAGTGCGAGTCGGTCTTGGCCAGTTTCACAGGGTGCCGTCACCACTGTCGAGAGAAGTGTTACCGGAAGACATACCAGAACCAGTCGAAGTCATTGGTCCCGATCATACTGACTACGAATACGATTGGGACTACGTCACCAGCACCGATCCTGTCCATCCTATCGACACAAACTACGCTCACCCACTCGACGAGGCCGATCCTGCATGGTTGCTTAACCGTTTATCGCCTGAGGAGTTGGAACAAAGCGGCGAAGGCGTTGGCTTTGATGCCAGCGAGACAGACATGGTGTGGCGCAACAGCCTTGGGGAAGTCAATGCAAAATCAGCAGATTGGGTGGAATATACATCAGGATGGACGTCTGGAGCTGCAGGCTTTGACCAAAATCAGACACCTGGAGATTCGCTTTACGCTGAGGCAGCAGAGCGTCAGAGCAAAGTTTGTGCGGAAGATGACAAACTGCTTTCGGAGCGTATTGACATGGTGATACAGTATTTCTGGAGGGCCGTCAACGAAATCAATACCAGCGATCAAGTGTTACAGACCATGACGTCTGTTCTGGGCGATGATTTGGACGATGCTCTCTAGGGCTTGCAAATCTCAGATCTACACGGAGTCGCAGGAACGCCTCAGACAGGCTTGCTGACACCGCCTCCGACACCTCCCCGGCTTTCGACAGACGGATCCTGCGATTCCGACGCCTCGATTTCGACTCCGCCAAACCGGTCAGTAGGCTCAGCCCCGATCCTCACCACAAAGAATGAAGTGCAGTCCTTGTTCCCTGCCTCACAATCTGCGGCAGTGTCAGCGCCGATACCAACAAGCAGCTACTATGACAGGTGGCGGCAGGAGGTCACCTCTGTCAAGAATGTTAATCGAGCCAGGTACAACAAGGAGTTGCTGTACCTGTCCAGATGCGAGATCAAGGACATTGAAGGACCAAATGGGCGGGTTGTGGTGGATCCGCAGCTACCTCGTGACGGCGATGCGAAGACTGGGTGGTTGAAATGATGGCAAAGTATGTCCCTCCGCCGCTGCACTGAGATACCAGGATTCTAGTCACTTCTGGGAAGTGAATGATCAACGATTGACATGCAATTTGGCAAACTTCTGGAGATTTGGGTCATCATAAATCGTGTATCATTATCGTGGGTATTTGACGGAATCTAATGTTATGCTACTCCTGTCCATGAGCGATGCGTTCCCAGTCCGAATGGGAAGAGTAGCCACTGTCAATGCTGTTGTCGGACTAAGAACATGCGGTGCTCAGGCGCTTGATGTTGGCAGCCGCTCGCCAATGCCTCCTAGATAGAACACGAAAAGGCATTGCTTTAGCGTCCTGGCCACCTACACCGGAGCGGCCCACACTTAGCATCTGATCTGCGAGACTCGAACACGTGCGCGCGCTGTCCATGCTGCTTGGAGTCGACAAAAGACCGGAATTTGCGTGACTACCTCCAAGCATTATGATTGGGGGGGCGTGAACAGATCTTCTTGATCATCAATAAACGTCGCGGTGGGTAGGAAGAGCGGGTGGGTGCTCATGACCACCTTTCGCCACCCGCCCTCATGCCACCAGCACCGCCGCCCATATCGAAGAAGTTGCCATCGGGCGGTCCGCCGTAGCCACCGCCCATCATGTTGCTCATTCTGCTCTTGCCCTGGCTCTTGGCATTCTCGACAATATGGCTCTTGCGACCAAGCTCTTTGGCCGAAGATACAGAGTTGGTGATAGCCGCCAGTAGGTTCACCAGCTGGACGTCAGATGCTTCTTGTTGTGACTCGAGCGTGAAGGCTTCTGAGTCTGGCGGAGCGAGGATGTTGAGACGAGCCAGCGTGGCTGAGATGCTACGGAGAATGGTGTGGTCTAGAGGGAGCGGACCCTGGGCGTCTGCGGCCGCGGTTTGTGGGATAAATGGGTCTGATAGGTACGACGGTGGCAATGCGTCCAAGTAGGCTCTGAGGAGCGCGACACGGCGGCCGAGCATGCGGACAGCGTTCATCTTTGCCGTCAATGAAGAAAGAACTACGAATTAGCGTTAGCCGCAACACTGTGAGGCGTCTCTGAACTTACTCTCTTCATCGTCCGCATCCAGCACTGCAGCTTCATCGATGGGTGCATCCTTCTCACTATCCTTCTCCTTTTGTTTCCCCTTGCCCTTCTTAGGAGCACTGTCGTTGACCTTGGAAGTCTCAGCTGCAGGCGCAGATGCCTCTGGAGAGCCCTCCACAGCAGTGGCGTTGCCGCCTCCACGAGCAACAAAGTCCACACTGATCATCTCAGCTTCTCCCGTCTCCACCGAGTATACCAGCTCCCTGAACTTCATGGTCTTAGCACGGACCGCGCCATCGATATCCATGGCCTTGTCGTTGGGGTCGTTCGGCGCATTCTCAGAGAGCGACTCGTACAGAGTGAGTGGGAGCTTGCCGGCGGCTGTGGCTTCTGTGTATGTGCTCTCTGGGTGGAATAGCAAGAGGATGGGCGAGTCATTGTAGAGCTCGGTAATGCGCGAGTGGATGGGTAGAACGTGGGGACCTGGCCCTGACGCTGGGCCGAGTGTGAACCAGCCAACTAGGTCGAGTTGAGGCTGCTTATGTACTTCCTTGACTGTGGTGGGGGTCAGACTACCGGCAATGCCACACTACAGTTAGTTGCAAGTCAACTCACAGTCTTCTAACCGCTTGCTGAACCACTCGTCATTGAGCGTGACCTCGCCATCTGTGCTTGAGTTCAACTTGGCCTGGAACGCCACTTCCATAGTGACTTCTTGGCCATTTTGGACGCCGAGAATAGCTCCCACCACTGGCCCTTGCTGCTGTCGTAGTGTGTGTCGTGATATGCAGTCTGATATTGTGAGGAGCACAAGCGGGTGTAGCTGGACGACAGGGCTTGTGTCTGACGCGCGCGAGGTAGAGAGGAGCGGGTTTTCGTTGTTTTCCGCCATCTTGGTGGTCGCAGTCCGTGAATGGAAGGCTTAAAGTTCGGGCGGTGGTCACCGCAATTGTGGTTGTTTGGCAACTCAAGTTGTGGTGGAGAGCGGCGTTGGAGGCAACAGCAACCGCGGGGAGCTTGAGCTCCGGCGGACCCACTTTCCTGGCTAGCCCCGCGAAGTCTTGGCATTGGCACGCGTAGAAGAAGGCGCGTCGCGCTCGCTCCCTCCTTCTACCATCTCCTACGTTAAAGCTTCAACAATCACTGCGCAGGACTCAGACAGCCTGGAACAATGAAAATTCATTCGCGCCGAGCAGCTGTCACACGATCTACCACTGATCTCAAACGGGGTCCCAACGTTCTCTATGCCATACGGTAGATCTATGCATGCCGGTAAACGAATGGTATCTCGATGCCCTCACTACAAACGCCCTAACACCAAAGCCAAAAAAAAATCTTTTCATCGCTCAAATCTAGGCAATAGAACGTTCAGCTCATGCTTCGACGAGTACCTTTAAGACAAGATTTCCATCCTTGTCCGTCGTCTTACCAGCGAGCTCGAACGCCTCTTTGACGGCAGCGAGGCCTTTGAAACGATGGGTGATCATGTTGTCGAGGCTGGGAAGCACGCCAGACGAGATGATTTTGATGCCTGTGGCATAGGTGTTCGCATACCTGAAAATTCCAATAATGTCGACTTCCTTCAGGTGAGACGCAGACATTGGAAGAGTCTGCACGGGTGTGCCCATCCCGACCATGATGAGCTTTCCACCAGGTCTTGTTGCCTGATGTCCTGTTAGATGACGACTGAGCTTTCGAACGCACAATCTACTTACGAAGAGCCCAGCTTGCATGCAAATCTCCTTGCCGGTGCAGTCGAACGTTACATCCGCACCTTCAAAGTCGGCGTCACCCAAAGAAGCGACCTGCATGATGTCCCCGGCGACCTCTTTTGCAGAGTCAAATTGACCTCCCTGCTCATCTGCATTCCTGCGAGACGGAACCACGAAACCTTTGTGTGCGAAGCCATTGGACAGCGCATATTCAATGCGACCATGATCGACGTCGACAATGACAACAGTGGTCGCGCCAGACATCTTCGCCATGGCAGCAGTCAGCAACCCTACTGTTCCAGCACCAAAGACAATGGCTGTGTCGCCCTGCTCAACCGCAGCTCGTCGCGTCGCATGGATGGCGACAGACAGGGGCTCGAGCAGTGCAGCTGACTCAAGAGAGACATGTGAAGGGAGTCTGGATAAGGTTGTCAGCCGAGGCTGTGCGTAGCCGTGCGGGTATGCAAGACATACTTATGGCACCACTTCGCTGGGTGGTTGATGCGTTCCTGGAGCGTACCCTGGAAGTGAGGCACGGACTTTGCGCTGCTTCTGAAGCGCATTGATGGACAGAGGTTGTATCGTCCCCTTTGACATGACCTGCAGTTGTCACAGGGCACACCGACTTCCAGCGCCACTCGCTCGCCTACTGCGAAGCCGTTTACACTTGAGCCAATCGCAACGACGATACCAGCTGATTCGTGACCGAGGCTCAGCGGTTGGACTGCCTGCAGATCACCGTTACGGAACTTGTTGTAGTACGACACATCGCTGCCGCACAAGCCAGTTGCTTTGATGGCAATCTGGAGTTCACCGGGACTGGGATCTGAGATTGATCGAGTTTCCTATTCGTCCAGTGAGTGTTTTGTCTCGGGGTTCAATGCATACATCCCACGAACAGTGGGCGGCGTGGGATGTGCAGCGGAACGGCACGCTTACCAGCCTTAGATCCCGTGGGCCATGCAGGACACTTGCCACTACATTTGAAGACTTTGAATAATGTCTGGCCGGGATTGGATAGATATCTGCCAATGCTGATGGTGCCATTACGAGAGAAGTGGGAGGGTGAACAGTGGGTAGTGTTGAGGCGACAGAGTTCTACCCCACGGGAGAACGTGGAGGCTGATATACTTGATGGGCAAAATACACACTAACGGCTTCTAGGACCAATTTCTCATTCAGCTTCATTCAACAAGTTCTTCATTGGCGAGATAGGAGCCCTCTCGTGAGCGAAGAATCCAAGAATCCACGTCATTGCCGGGCCGATCAACCTGGCTCGATGCACATGCACCAAGATACGCACGGCAACTGCCTGCCACGGCGCTGTTAAGAGTCTCCCTCTACCTTGTCGAGCACTTTGAAGCTAGATCGCCATCTTGACGAACCGGATTCCTATGCGATACATCCGCAGCAGGCTACTATTGGCCGGGCCCGGCTTGACTCGCGTTCTGCCGGACTAGTACCTCGAAACTCCGGAGGTTGTACAACGACCATGCCTTGTATGACTCCGCGGTCATGGATGTTGTCCTGAGATGGAAACGATTCGAGGTTCGACACTCTATCGGAGGCCGCAGTAGCGCTGTGGAACGATGATAAGGCGGGCTCATCCTGAAGGCGCCGCCTCAAATGTACATAACCTGCAGACGACCGGCAGTAATTCCCAGGTTGTGATTGTCGACCCACTTGCTCCTAAGCACTGCAAGCCTCATAGCTTACAACGCATTTTGGTGCCTCAAACGCAGCACGTCTTCTCTCGCCATCGTCCCAACCGCCAATGCATGCACCCATGAGTCGCGCCATCTCCTCAGTGATGATCTTCAGATCCAGGAGAATCTTTGTAGTCCAGCAAAGCGACTAGAGGGGAAGATTGTGTCTGCTCGAGTCCGCACAATTCTACCGCTCGAGGAACTTCACAACAGGGTCACTGCCAGGGCTGCCGGCAGAGCACGTTTCTACCCATAGTGCGTACCTTAGCGGATCTTTCCGGCAGTACTCAACTTGGCGATTTCTGTCCAATCGAGATTGTACGTGGTGCACGCTTCGTAACCTTGCGGCCGAGAACCAGCCAATTGCTGGTCGCCTACAAGGCGAACCGCATCCCCGGGACCACAGTCAAGACCCATGCTTATCACTTTACAATGTATGACACGACAGTACTCACAAATACCGCTGCGACTGCGCAAAATTTCTTCTGAAGCGAGCAACGTACGATTAACATGTGCCGGCTGCAAGATAATCGCTCTGCAAGACGCTGCAATACAGCGACATCGAATGCATCACTATCGTCAATCGACGAGCTGACAGCCGCCCGCTGATTCAGATATGGCGATCTTACAAGCTAGCTGGTTGAATGCCATCTGTCTAAACATGCTGTGTTACTCTAGAGTCAGCAAATCTCATGTGCGATCATCCACGTCGACACGCAATTGGACCTCATCAGATTCAGCATTCGTCGATCTTGCAATGTGAGAGCGGCACGGCAAAAGCAATGAAATGAGACCCAGCCGACAAGACGCGTGATGCACGGAAGAAGTTGTGGATCCGAGGAACGGGGCGCCGTTTGGTTCGACTGGAGCCAGGGTCCACCCAAACACCACCTTTACTTCAACGTCACCAATTGCAGCTCTCGTCCCTCGATAAGCCAACATGAACGTACAGCAAACCCCAGAATACTTGATTGCATCTACGCCATCAAAAGCGCGAGATAGCTGTTCATCAGCACTCTCTGCGCAGCATCCCAGCGGCTAGAGAGTGTCACGATCAGCGCTACGACTTAGCCACCGTGTATCGGCACCTCTGATGACACACTCGGCAAGCTTGAGGCTAATGCACAATTTAACCATCGCAGCAAGTAACAGCGCGTCCCAGGAACAGGCCGTTCTCAGCTGAAATCCGTATCTCTGCGCGCCGAGCAAGGTCAACCCAATTGCACGCAGTGACGCTTGACCTCAAACTCCGGTCCTCGCTCCCTCACCGCTCAAGCACAACGGCGAAGCACAGCGACGAGCGGAGACAGCCCCCGAGACTCCAATCGCGGCGATGGCGCGCCAGCACAGCAAGCTCGCGATCTTGTCTCTGCGATTGCGAATGCGAAGACAAGTTGGGCGGTTAAGGAAGGGAAGGTACCCTGCCCCAGTACGAAGTTCCGTACTGCATTGAGAATCGGAGAGCTGCTTCCGCGCTCAGCCACGACTTCATCGATTCCACCAATCCGTGAATGAGCGTGTTCTATACATCACATAGACTGATTTTGGCTCATCATGTGTGTTTCAGGCTGAGGCAGCAGTCTGACCCGCAACAAGGGGCGTGCATCTTGCTGGCGTGTTCGCCATTCTGACTTAGTAAAAGGAGGCCAACTGTCACCCTGTTTCAGTACCAACCTGTGCGAATGCAATCATTAATCAAGAAGCTGTAATTGTTGGAATGACACCGCACCCGCGATCTCTTCTAGTCTCGTACTCTCAGAGCTTCGAAGCGCCCTGTCGGCCATCTCAAGGAAACCATGTTGCCAACAACTCGCAGCTTCCCAGCAGATAGCTTCTCAGCAAATCTTTGGAGCCATCACCGATCGTGGGACACCTCCGGTTCGGCATCAATCACAGCAAAGATTTTTGTAAGCTGGCTGGCGCAAACTGTCCAGCCGAAAGCTGCTGTGCACTCCTGCGTTTCCCTAAGTGACTGCTCGTTCGCTCTTAGATGCGGTATGATGCACTACAAAGGTCCGCGGAAAGACTGCATAGCATGATCGATCACAGAATACACCCTTTGAACAGCTGAGATGGTCATCAGTATACACGCACGCCTCAGAACGCCTATTTCGACATCCACTGATGGCCTGCATGCACACCATGCACACCACCACCAGCCTTCTTTCTACGCATAATCTGTGTAACGCCTCTTCTCAATAACCCTATAGTGCACTCCTCGCCTTCACCAGCCCTTCCTTTCCCAACCACTGCCGTATCAGCTGATTCACCTCCTCCGGCTTCTGCGTCAGCGCCCAATGCGTCGCCCTGACCTCTCCGCGGGTCAGCTTGGGAATCAAATTATCCATGCTCTTCGACATCTCGGGCTTGAGCACCGAGTCGTAGGTTGCCTGGATGAAGAGGACGGGCTGGTGGATTGATTTCTTGGAGAGCAGCGCTTGGTCTTCTTCCCAGTTGGTGAGGCGCTGACGGTACCAGTTGACTAGATGGGGGTGTTAGCTTGGCGAAGAAGGCTGATAGAGGATGGGCGAGGGCGACGAACGAGTTGGGTGGATGCCGTGGCGCGAGTATTGCGTGACGTAGTAGTCGAGGACCTTGCTCCGTCAGTAATCTTCCTTGGGAGTTCAGTATACTGGTGTTATTTACCTCGCCGTTCAAGATCCTGCTTTCTCCAATCTTGGACAGGTTTTCCTTGATAATCCCCTTCTCGGGATCGAACACTAACTCCCCATTCGGACCCTTGGCGCCATACGTGCCCTTCAGGAACTGCCGAATGGTCGCCTCGTCATTCACGCTCTTCTCTACTTCGCCGGATGCAAGATGCAGCTGGTACGCAAACTGCGGCAACGGTCCTTTTACTAATTGCTCAGTAGAGAAGTACTCCTTGTGCGGCGCGGTGTACGGTGCTGTCCACACTATTCAGCATGATATTGGGTCGGATATCGGAAGGGAACGTACTGCACACAGAGAAGACGTGGGATACCAGCTCCGGGTACCATTGCGCTGCGCGCCAGACGACGAAACCTCCCCTTCGCACAGTGAGTCATGGTCTCATATACCATATTGAAGGAATTCGCACCAATCATGTCCGCCCAGAATGATTCTCTGGGCACCGAGCTGGCTCGCCAGACAGGCGATGTCGTCTGAAGCACGCTTCAAGCCGTACAGACTGATGGTGTTTGGCGGGACTTTGGGCGCGTCCTGTTGGGGTTGTTGGCTCAGCATCGCGCTTCACGACGTGTATACGCTTTATAAGAGAGGAGAGCGATGACTACTTACCGTACCACCGTAGCCCATCATATCCGGTGCGACGACTCTGAAGCCTAGGTTCACGAGCAGAGGTATCTGGTAGCGCCAGCCCATTGACAGATCAGGCCAGCCGTGGATCTGAGTGCGTTAGCAGGCATAGTAGCGTTGAAGGAAACGTTTTTCTGTTGTGAAGTGGAGACAAGGCTGTGAGTATTGGTGTATGTGACTAGTAAGGACCATTCTTGGTCATCGATGCAAGTCGGCGCAAGTCGAGTAAGTCAGAGCAAGTGATGGTCAAGGTAAATGGTTGCGGAATACACACCAAAAACACAGTTTCCGTCCACTTGCCCGAATTGGGCACAGCGTACAAGTAGTGGTATGTGAAGCCATTCAACACAGCGGTCTTGTGCTGGATGCGCTCATCGCCGTTGGGGCGAATGGGCTGAACAGACATCGCGGCAGCGTCAGTAGCTCATGCAGTCGCGGTGTGGTTGTAGAGCTGCGGAGGACTGTTCCGCATCGGCGTACGACACAATGGAGATCTATGTTGGTTCATAGTTGTTTGATTCGAGTCGCGCTGCGCGATGGCGATGCCCATTGGAGCTCGAGCTGGAGAGTCGCGAGTGAGGCCTCGGTGCCGAGGTGTGGGGAAGAGGGGCGATCATCACCACGGCAAGTGTCAGTCATGAGAGCAGGAGTGTGGAGGGACAATCAAACGCTATGTCGACCAACAACACCATTTGCAGCTCGCATTCCATGAGTCTATTGCCAGGATGATGTGAATATCGACTTCATGAGGGTCCCGTCGTGCATCACTACATTGTGGTTTGTGGCTGCAATGCTCGACGATTGCCGACACTTTCTTGACTTTAGATCGAGTGTTGTATATTCAGCTAAGAAAACTCACAATACAGGGCCATCTCATAGAAGCTAGAGTTTTGCCTCAACAGCTAGTTGGATGTTGTGTTCAGCCGTGTGGAAACAGTGTTGAAGCGAACGGCGTTAAGCTTACCCTTCGCTCACAAAGTCCGTGTCGACGTTCGTCCTCCTCTACTTCCGCGAAGCCTAGCCTCACGTCGTATATGATGATCTCGCTTGGACAGGATTTGCTCACATAGGTCTGTAGTCTAACCTGACGTCGTACAAGAGTGATATCATCTGTATGTGAACTTCTGAGATAAGTGCCATCGTAGATCATTGGAACTTCCATGATGACTTGAGACATCGCCCTGCGACGATGCTCCGCTCACCTAGCCTCAGGCGTCCATCTTAGGGGCCACCGTCATGGTACTGCCGCGAAGGAGGATATTGAGTGGTCGTAAGTCCGGTATGACCGCTGATGCTGTAGAACTGTATCTGCCAAGGAGCCGTATTTAAAGGTCTTCAAAAGAGGCCAAGGACGAACAGCAAGCACCCAAAGCTTCAACATCCCGTAACCACACATCAAAATGGACAAAACCATCTTCATTACGGGTGGCAGCGGCTATGTAGGCCGAACCCTCATCGCCCTCGCCCTATCGCGCGGCTACACTGTCCACGCCCTCTCCCGGTCGCCCCGCAGCGACACCATCCTCCTCTCTCTCGGCGCAACGCCCATCCGTGGCGATCTTACGTCTCTCCCCACCCTCACCACCTCCGCCTCGCAAGCAGACATCGTAATCTCCATCGCCGACTCACTCTCGTCCGACTACTCCCTACCGCGCAGCGAGCGCTTTCGCATCAACAACGCCGCTAACAACGCACTCGCCGAAGGCCTAGCCGGCACCGGAAAAGCCCTCGTGACGACGGGCGGCAGTCTCCACGCCGCCGCTTTGCCTAACCACGAGATGACCGACGAGTCCAGCCCGGGGTGGGCGGAGGGCCACTGGGCGGCTTTCAACCTGGGTGGGGTCCAGCAGAGGTGGCTTGATATGGGCGTGCGGGTGTGCCAGGTGCGGCTCGCGCCGTACGTGTACGGGCGAGGGGGGAGCGGGGTGGGATTGTTTATGCGGATGTGGGCGCAGGCGGGCGAGGGGATGGTTGTTGATAGGGGCGCGATGTGGACGACGACGTGCCATGTCGATGATGCTGTGGAGTTGTATTTGCTGGTTGCTGAGAGGGGCAGGAAGGGGGAGAGCTGTGAGTGAGAGAGTGATCGATGGGGGTAAAAGCTAATGTGAGCAGATAACGCGACCGCCCAGACGGATGTTACTCAAGCCCAGCTGGCGCAGGCGGTTTGCAGGGCGATTGATGTCCCGTGCAAGGAGCTCTCGTTCGATGAGGCTGTGCCTAAGGTCGGTCCATTTCTTGCTGGCTTCCTGTCTATCGAAAATCGAGCCAGCAATCGCAAGGCTAAGGAGGGTTTGGGCTGGGAGGTCAGAGGAGATGGTATTATGGAGGAGATCGAGAACGGGTCGTACGTCGAAGTTGCCAAGGCGCTGAACGCTGGTCGTGGTTCATAGGGTATCTAGTAAATAACGGTGTCCTCGGCAGCTTCAACTACTTCCTCGTCTGCATCCTTAACGGGCTCGTCCGTATGAGCTTCAGGCTCAGGCGTTGTGGTGTCCATGGCCGGCTCCTCTGTATGTGGCGGTTCGGTTGACTGGTCTTTGGTCTCCTCTACGTGCTGGTCTTGCATTTCCTCATCACGTGCGTGTGCAGCACCTCCATTTGTAGTGTCGTTGTCCGCGGAATGTCTCTGAATGGGGTCTGTATGCTGGCTCTCCCCGTTCGCTACGTTGGCTCCACCGCGATATGTGGACTCGTCCGGCGTCTGACGTCGCGCCCTCCTATTCTCCTCCTCCTGACGCTCCTCATACTCGTCCACTTCGCGTTGTATTGCAGCTCGCGCCTCGGCAATCTGGTCGTCAATGCGGTCTTCCTCTTCTGGGCTTGTCTCCCACGGCTTGTAGTACAGTCTTGGCTCGGTCTTGGTGTAGAGGAAGTGCGCCAGGTGCAGCATGTTATCGTGTCGCGCTTTCATCTGAACCACATCAGCCCTGCCACAAGTCACAGCCTCACGTTCAGACGTACCGCCTGTCGCTCAAAGCGCTTCTGCTCTTTCCACCTTTGCACCTTCCGCCTCGCCAGCCGCTCCGCCTTTCTCTGCTCGCTCTCCTCATCCTCCTGTCTCCGCTGGGCCTGCTGCCTCTTCTCAATCTCGGACCGCCGTTTCTGCCCAGCAGTCGTGGGGTTCTGTGACAGCGCACCGAGCACCGCGCCGAACAGCCTGCGCTCTCGCCCTCGCTCCCTGCGTTTCGGTGCAAGCGCTTTGCTCTCATCTGCCGCGTCATCGTCATTGGTGCGCGCCCGCTTCACGCTGTCCTCGGTGACGGACGACTGTCTTCTCTTAAGCGCATTTGGCGGTGAGGCTGGTGGTGGCGCGTCGTCTGGCTCTGGCAGCACGACTGCAGACGCGATGGGGCCGCTCATAGCTTCGCGTGCTTGATTGGCGTATGACTCGTCGTGTCGCAGTGGACGTGGTTTCTGATTGCTAACGCGGTGATGGTACTCGAGAAGCTTCCGCACAGTCCACATGTTCGGCAGGAGCACTTCGCGCTAGTGACCGGAAGTCCGCAACTTTCCAACATGTCGACCAGGCACCTTCACCTTTCTTCGTCACAAACAGCATACGCATCGAAGCCCTTTCACACAAAGCTACGCACGAACACGACCGTGCAATCTACGCGATCAATATCTGGCACTCTTAGAACTTGCGCCCAACACCACGCACCATGTCTCGCCATCATCCGTAAGTCCCCTCCCGCCACTCTCACGCCCTCACCCACTAACAACCCTCAGCGACCTCGTAATGTGCCGCAAGCAATCGGGCATATCAATCGGGCGGCTTTGCGACAAATGCGACGGCAAATGCCCGGTATGCGACTCGTACGTTCGGCCCACGACCCTAGCACGCATCTGCGACGAGTGTTCGTTCGGCAACTACCAGAACAAATGCGTGGTATGCGGCGGCGAGGGCATCAGCGACGCGTTCTACTGCTTCGAGTGTACGAGGCTGGAGAAGGATAGGGATGGGTGTCCGAAGATTATCAATCTGGGGAGTAGTAGGACGGATCTGTTCTATCAGAAGAAGAATTTTAGGAATCATTAGGGTATGTCGAGGTGGGGACGGGTGGAAGGCGATAATACTGAGTGCAGACTGAGGATTGGAGAAGCCGATATAACCGGAGCAAGGACAAGGGCAGGGAGATCGAGGCACAAGGGCAGGTGGTCCAGGCCTGAGGGTGAAGAGAAGCGGGAAAGCGAGCTCGAGAGCTCTCAGCAAGGTGTTCAGGCGTTTTTGGAGCAAAGACATAGCTCATGGATGAGCATGCGTCTGAGAAGAATCGTTCAGTTTGCAAGCTCAGGTCAGCAAAACCATATAAATGCATATCAATCATGCAGTCACATCGATAAATCAAATCGACTGTAGTCTACAGCAAATTACAATCACGGTTCACTGATAGGTATTGTACAGACCTTGGAGGACTCAGTAGACCCCAAGGCTTCTCAAGAGCGACCAATTTGTGGTCTCTGAGGCATTCAACCCAAAGAACTTGGCTCCTCAGTGCACGCAACAGTCTTTCGTATACATCATGAATCGTTCGAGACGCACAGTATCGTACAATACTCATACAGCGCCCATTCCACACCTCCTCAAAGCTCACCCCTCGCAATATTCCTCGCCCTTCTTCTCTCCCTCTCCGCCTTCCTTGCCTGATTCATACTCGGCGCCATGCCCTCCTCTTCCAACTTGGCTTTTGCCAGGCTCTCTTCGTCTAACTTATCGAACGCGAACCTCCCCAGCTCACCGCGTCTCCACTTCTGAATCATCCACAGAGCCGTCGCCTCATGATCGACCTTCCCTCCCTTCCCCAGCCTACCCGTCTTCCTTGCCATGAGCTCCAACAACTCGACAACATCATTCGTCGGGCCAGGCGCGAACTCCGCATACAGCGTGGGGTCAACGCGATTGATGTGGAAAAGGAGATAATCAGCGAGCATAACCGGCGGGATGATGGTGTCCTTCACACTCCCGCAGAGGGCGAGTTTCATCATCGCCTCAGCGTCAGGCACATACGGGATGAACACGCCCGGCGTATCGAGGAGGTACACACCGCCGCCAACGCCCCTCTCGCCCTTGCCCGCGCTCACATCATCTTCAGACGGAATGATCTTAACGCCGCTGCCGACCTTGCGTGTAACACCCGGCTGCGCGCCGGTGCGCGCGACCTTTCCTTTCCCTGTGCCGAGGCCGCGCAGCGCGTTGAGGAGTGTGGATTTGCCGACGTTGGGCATGCCGACCACCATGACGCGGTGGCCCACGAGTTTCCACCGCTTCTCCGCGTGCTCGCGCAGCATTTCGAGTACTTTGCCCGTCGCCTTGCGACTCTCCTTCTCCTCCTCGCCGTTGCGCACGAACATGACCGTGCTGCCCTTGTGCCAGCCGCGGATCAGCTCCTCATTTCTCTGGTCGCGCGGACCGCCGCCAAGGTCGCGCTTCGTGTAGATGATCATACGTTCTTTCCCCTCGAGCGCTTTCTCGAAGAGCGGGTTTCGTGAAGTGAGTGGAACTCGATAGTCGCGACATTCGATTACAAGGTCGATAGACGTAAGTAGTTGCTTCATCTTAGAGAGGCCAGACTTGTGATGCCCCAGGAAGTATGAGCGCGGAAGCGACGGGATCGGTGGGAAGACATGGCGTGCGATGAATGACATCGGAGAAGGAGAGTTGGCGTACTGCAGCGCGAGATAGAAAGTTACTTAAGATCCGAGTCAAGTGATCACACTAGTCGGCCATGCCTGACTCGTGCCCTCACCTCATCACCCTGGGTTTGTGGGTAAATCGGAAGGTAGTCAGTGGATTCGGACGCGTCACTTGTTCACTGAAAAGATCCCGTGTTGGCTACGATGGTTTCTTGACAGCGTTGTTGAGTTGAAATACCTAGTCTACTAATACAACTGGCAAAAAACATGCTGTGTTGAAAGCCTGAAATCCATGCCTGTGATAAACAATGCTAACCGATCAATCGGGAACGAGCAGAAGTGGAAGCTTGGAGTACCTCAAGGCACTGAAATCAGAGCTGGTCATGGCGGAGGGTGTGGGTAGAGGTCGCGGTGGTAGTGTGGCCAATGGTGCGCGTGGAGGTCTTCGTGGCATCGATGGTGTGAACGTCAGTGGGAGGGAGTCCGATCCACCTTGAGTCGGAACGATCATTGTTGTCGCAGATGTGCACGTTCTGGATCTTGATATAGTTGTGCTTCTGGCTTCGCTTCTCCCACTCGGCGTCTGCGCAGGCCTTCTTGCCGACTTGGAAGGGGTGATCAAACCAGACGGGTGTGTGCCATGACCTCTTCATGGACAGGTGGAGGTTGTCACGCTCGTCGTCCGAATCAGAGTCGGTAACGATGACCCAGCTTGTTGCTTTCGCAGTGCTGCTAGGGTGAGTTGTGACCGTAGTAGTGCTCGTGGAGGTAGTCGTAGTGCTGTGCGTGACGGCTGTTGAGTATGGGGAGGGCATCGGGCTGCTACAGTGGATGGGGTAGTCAATGCCGGATAGGCATTCCATCCTGCCGGTGTACTCCACCTGCTTGAGGAAGCAGGAGTAACAGAGCCAAGTCAAGCTCCAGGGATGCAACATCCAGACGCCCTTGCCCGGTTGGTTCTTCCGCTTGACCAGTGTACGGACTGCCTCCTGGGTAGCACCAACCTGGAGAGTTCCCGTGAGGGTAGCCTTGTGGACGACAGGGACTGGGTTACCGTAAGTGGGTTCGATCGACCATGACGTAAGCCTGATAGTGCGCGTGCAAAGGTGGTTTGGGTTCTCGACAGGGACGCAGCTAAATTTGGCTGACTTGATGAAGCTTGGGTTGATGGCACCAGCCGCCTTGATTGGCATGAGGCACTTGTTGAAGTTGCCTGGCGACTCCTCGGTGACTTCGTCGTGGTAGTCGGGAACGCGGCTGTGCGATTGGCAGTCATCCGTACCGAAAAGCTCGAGCTTGCAGTAGGCGTGCAAGTTGTTGATCTCCTCGATGTAGTCAGAGCGATGACCCTTCCAGAGCGCCGGCTTCGCGCTGAGCGGATCGCGGAGGTTGACACATTGACCGTTCTTCATCTCGAAGGGAGACTCCTGAGGGTTGCCCTGGCAGTCCGTCGTGGCGAAGGTGTAGAGGTGGATCGCGGCATCGGCAGTCGCGTTGTAAGGTCGTATCAAAGTGCCATGCACCATGGAGGCGAGGACAAACGCCGCCGTCGTGATCGAGAGACGCATGTTGATGTCTGTACAAAAGAGAAAAGTTAGCCTGGGTACTCTGAAGTGGGCACGGCGTCAGTGTTGGATGCTGAGGGCTGATCATAGACCCCGGAGGTAGTCACGCCGGAAGTTGGGACGGACAGCGTCATGGAAGGAAGAGAGTGAGCGAGCATACCTGATGAGGGTGGGTGGGTGTAGTGATCAGCGTACAAGGCGAGGTGAACTGCTGTGGTGCTGTGAAAGGTCAGTCCATGGCCAAGGAGGCAGTTGAACGAGCGTGGGATGGGGTGACGTACAATACAAGAGAGGCGGACTGGGGAGTGGGATGAAGAAGAGACGGAGAGGTGAGGCGGATGGCAGGTATATGTAGTAGACACACAGGTGGCCTTAGCTCCGGGCCGCAGCGTGTGCTGGGTGTGTCGCTGCTCGAAAAGCCAGGCGGTGACGCTGAGAGAGGGAGGCGCAAACGGGGAAGGCATGACCATCGCAGGGACAAGACCTGGACATTACTTGCCGTTCCTGCAGCGTTATTGCCAGACGTTCCTGATATCAAGTCAAGAGAGACCATACTGCAGCAACGACGGCACGGACTAGCTCTTGTGTCCACCAGGTAAGAACCACGATCGTAGCACTCACAATGTCCGCTGCACCTGTCATGGCCTGATTATCGCGTGCCAAGCAAGACGGACAGCGATGGCGCTGCAGCAACTGCCATGTCGACGAGCGAACAGCGTGTGTAGGGGACTACCTGTATATCCCCCAGACCCCTCATGCGAATGTTGGGAAACGAAATGTATTCGACTATAACGTGCGCGCAGTGCTGTGTTGTCGTGATACTCTGTAGAGTCGCTTGGACCTCGCGGACGATGTAGAGCTGGTCATTGTCAATTCGTCGAGATGACGGTGAGACTGGACGCTCTGATTCTCACATGCCTATCGATACATCAGCGAGTCATCGCATGAGGCCACTCCGTTGAGATCTTCTATAGAGCAACGTCATGGAGACGTAGCAGTACATATGCAAGAACGCAAAGAGCGTCATACACGCTGGATTGACACGGTTATGCTGCATGAACAAGTAGGCGCAGTGAACAAGATGACAATTCTGAACCCACCTCACTGCCGTGTGCTGCAGACCAATGTGCTTTGTCAACGCCATGACTCCATTGTAAACGCCAACTCGTTGACAGGAGGGTCTGCGTCTACCAGTCTTCCCACTTGTCGTCTTTCTTGCCTGTTGCTGACCCTGAACCACCACTCTTTTTCATTGCACTTGTGCCAATGCCCGAAGGTTTCGGCTTCTGGCCCATGCCTGATGCAGCGGTGGTCCTTGTCTCACCAGCACTCGCGAATTCATCCCAGAAGTCCTGCTTGTCTTTACTGGGGCCCTTGGGCGCGGCACCAAACTCGTCCCAGAAGTCCTTCTTCGCTGGCTGTACACCGCCACGGGAACCGTTCGAAGGGTCGCCCTCTACGAAGCGATTGAAGGCAGTACCAGCATTTGCTGCTGAGGCTTGAATGGTCTGACCCATGAGGCCGGCGGTCTTCTGTGCTTGTGTAGCGAGATCTGCTTCGGCGAGCTGAGTGTCGTCAGTGGCTGCATCATCGTTCTATGCTGAACGGGCCTCCTACCTTCTGCATGCCAGGCTTCACCCAACCTTCGTAGCCGGTCTTGCCCACCTTGCTCACGCTTGCACCTAGCCAACCGAAGCCTTTCGTAAGGGCCGCAACAGGATCCTTTTGAAAGTCAGCGATCTCTGGAGGGGCGCCTGGCTCGTCGTTGTTGTTTTTCCAATGATCTGGCTCGCTACCAAAGCCACCATACTTTCCACCCTGGTTGGGTGCCAGGTCTTCGCTCCTGTTGGCGTTCTCAGCTCCCATCCGCGAGAAGTATGCTTCGTTCTTTGCCTTCTGGGATGACATGGCGTTTGTACCAATGGCCGGGGATCCTGACCGCTGGAATCCGGAGTCGTTGCTGCGCGTCTTGCCAAGTGGTGTCTGGCTTCGACTTCCAGCAGCACTTGCGCGACCGCTAAGTGGTCCACCAGCGCCTCCACCGGCAGTATTCTCCTTCTTTGGTAACCGCTTGGGTAGATTGCTCTTGTCGAATTCCCTATCTTCGACCTTGCAGCTCAGTCTCTCCTTCCACTCGTCCCCAGCCTCCGAATCGTAACGCTCTTGGATGGATGAGGCCTCAAATGTCTTACCCTCTTTCGTGTTCGACTCGTGTGTGTTGAAGAAGTCCTGGAAAGGCTTGTTGCCACCAGCGGCCATACGAGCAAGCTCAGCGCCTTTGAATGCGTCCATTGTTATGCTGCGAATGAAGGAAATATGGACGCCCAGTCCGCGGTGGACACCAGAGCATGAAAGACACATGAAGATGCCCAGTTTGGGCGAGGCCTGATGTCATCACATCAGTATAAGTCGCTGGGGGTATGGTCGCGTGCGACACAGCGCGGTCTCAGGAAGCCTGGGGTTGCGTACCCATTGTGGACTCGGCGCATTGCAATCGACGCACTTGTTGTTGTCGTTCGTTTTTTGAATTTCTAGCAACTATGAGATCCTGTCAGTCCAGCGATCCTTACGGACAGTGTTCCAAAGCCTCCGCTCCAATTCACCCCTAGCCAGCCCCACTACGTAGGAAGATACACCGCAACGTACCTTACTCCGCGTCTCTGGATCTACCTCCCACATTTTGCTCATGACGAAAAGATGACCACTGGATATTATGAGGAAGGCGAATGCGGATGGGTTACAGAGTGCAATGTCGAGCTGCGATGTGGGTGTTGGAGGTTACGAGGGAGGATCCATAACAGTCGAGATTCAGGGCCCGCGGAGCTGTGGCGCATGCAGTTGAGCCTCACCACAAGCGCCGTAATGAGGGTCCTATACTCCACAACGCACAACGAAGTCCGTGCATCAAGAGCCCTTAAGCACTCGTTACAAGGCGATGACACCGGTTGTATGTAAGTATACAGGGCTGGTTGAATCCTTGAATTGCCAGGCTGGACGAAAGTCGAGGTTCATGTTGGCCAGGACAGACACAATCGCACACGCCGTCCTTGGACCAAGCAGAAGCTCAGCCAGACCGTCATCATATGGGAGAAGTGAAGAACGCTCATTCGCTAAGATAAGATGCAAGATATTTACACAGGAGCAGCGAGTCTGCCAGAAAAACATATTCATGAGTACCATCTTATCATCGACCCGCGAAGCCAGCACGAAGCTCATGCCGACTTTTCAGTTCCGCGTATACGAGTCGCATCATGTCTTCGCTTATGCGCCATCGCCCCAGATACCAACGACTTGCATGGCAAAGGCGGCTCCTGTGACAATTGCCTTGATGCTTTCGGCCAACCTCCTCCTCTCAACTGCCTGCCTGACCTGCTCACCATTGACATCGTCGCCTTGTGCTTCCAGATCTAGAGCTGCCCTTCGCTCATTGGTGCCGCTGTGGAAGGACACGAAGTAGTCGACAGCGGGGCCAGAGGCAAATGCGAATATCGATGTGTAGAGTAGGTAAGGGTGACGGAATCGGCGAGGCGAAAGAAGGTAGGCGGAGAACAGCGAGAATGTAGTGATATGACGAAGGTAGGAGGTAGTGCTCGTCGATTTGGACGTAACGTAGGTTGATGTCGTGCGAGCGTCAACGGCGGTTGGCAGCGCAAGAAGAGACGGAAGGGTAATAGTAGAAAGTGTCGCGGAGACTCCCTAGGCGGTCAGTCAGTATCTAGAGTTTACAGTATCACATCGAAGCTATTCGCAGCATGTCTGGCTGATGGGGAATGGCGTAGGAGAGACTCAGAGCTGTAGCGGCTAACGGAGACGCACAGTGAGGAGACCCAAGCTGACAGTGCCTACAAACTTGCAGACTGAGATTGTTGGTGCTGCCATCTTTCCGAGCGCGCTTCGACGACGTGTGCGGTGTCTTTGTGACGAGGGTGGAAGAGAGGGCGTCAAGGTTGCAGCTGCTGCAACACTGCGCTATGTGACGTTATCTTCAAGCTGATTGCTGCGCTTACCGGTAGGAGCTTGGACGTTTTTGGTCCCCGTTGCGCATTGCGGAGAAGCTCATGCAATTGATCCATCACAACGGTCTCGCTAAACGTGTTTACGAGCCCTTGTCTATTATGTGTTTGAGCCAGCATCCGGCTTCTTTCTCTATCCAAGATATGGGCCGACTTGAATTGCTCATTTGACTGCGAATTTGGGGAGAGTAATCTTGAGCTGGACCTCGGCTGCCCCGACTTCACTCCAGCATCCCTCCACAACCGATGTTCTCGGCCGTATCCTTGACTCGACGACAACAGCAATCGGCTACATAAGTCTCGACTGATCTCACGTACATTCCAAAGCATCTCCCTTCTACAACACGACACGGCACGTTCAGCATCACTTCTCCAGCAGTAGAGCAGCTTGTCCAAATTATTCACGATGCCTCTCGAGCGGTATCAGTATCTTAGCAATGTCTGGAAGGACGGCCTTTTTGACAACAAGGTCGTCTTCTGTACTGGTGGAGCAGGCTCGATATGCTCAGCTCAAGTCCGCGCCATGGTCCACCTCGGTGCCAACGCCTGCATCATAGGGCGTAATGTTGAGAAGACAGAGAAAATGGCCGAGGACATTGCGACAGCACGAAAAGGCGCCAAAGTTATCGGCATTGGTGCTGTCGATGTCAGGAAGCCAGAGCTGCTACAAGCCGCCGCAGAGAGATGCGCAAAGGAGCTGGGGAGCATCGACTTTGTGATGTGAGTTGCGCAGTCGCCCATTGAGAAGCTACAGACTGACGAGTCATAGCGCTGGTGCAGCTGGTAATTTCCTTGCACCTATGGATCAAATCTCGCCAAACGCTATGAAATCGGTGATCGACATCGACGTATTGGGCTCATACAACACCGTAAAGGCTACGCTACCATATCTTGTCGACTCCGCGGCCAAGCACAAGACAGACGGACATACTCCACCAGCCAACGGGACTGGTGGCAGGATAATCTTCGTCAGCGCTACCCTGCACTACTCTGGCACACCCTTGCAGAGCCACGTGTCGGTCGCGAAGGCCGGAGTCGATGCTATGGCTATGTCCGTAGCTATCGAGCAGGGACCCAAAGGCATCACATCGAATATCATCGCGCCTGGGCCTATCGCGGATACAGAAGGCGTAGCTCGTCTTTCTAAGTCTGATCATCGCGAGAAGTCTTCCAAGGGCATACCGTCGGGTCGCTATGGGACAGTCAAAGAAATCGCCGATGCTACGGTCTATCTTTTCTCAGACGCTGGCAACTATGTGAACGGTGAGACGCTGGTTGGTAAGTATCGGTCCTCTTCCTGAACACCGACCTGCGCAAGCTGACATGCTCTCAGTGGATGGTGGTCAATGGCATACTGCAGGTTTCGCGAATGGGTTCGCCTACCCTGACTTTCTGCTATCAGGTGACGTAGTCTCTGGTGTCGCTGGTGGAAAGAAGTCGAAACTGTAAGCTCATCGTGCTATATGAATTGCTCGTACGACGTACTACGACCATACAATACGAACGGCGCTAGCAGCACCATCACCTCATGGTACAAGGCCGAGTGTAACCAATACTAAGATTGCAGACACCTTTACCAAACATACACAGTCCAAGCTGCAATCCACTGTTCTGTACCGGACTGCTACGTTCGGGTGGTCCTCTCTGTTGTTCAGGGACACTCGGTACCATTGCTTAACTGACTGAACATTAGTAGGTGTATGCTAGAAGCACGTAGACAAGACGGAAACTCTTGCTTATTCAACAGGGAATCTAATTCTAGTAAAACTAGAAACTTCTTATCAACATAGGTAAAATAGCAGCTGCTGGGCAGCTAATATTGCGAACTATAAAGGTGTTATTAAGAATGGTGAATCAGGGATCAGTGAGGACTAATCACGATGTACTCATCGGTACCATTGCACTCTTTGTGCTGCATATCCAGATTACGCCCGAGCAGCCCGAGCAGCCCCAGAGGCCAGGCCAATGGATAATATTCCCGTCTTCAATCCCTGGTACATGGACTCAGCACCAGCCGATTCCCACATATCTTCCCTTGACTTTCAGACGAACAACGGTACCAGAGGGCAACTTCCGTGGACAGCCACTGTTGAACCGAACTGGAAGAGTCACGCAAGAGAAAGGTATCCCCATCACAACCGCAGACTTGTTCCCAGGACTATCTACATAAACTTCGCACTTTTGCCAACATCCTAGATCTAACCTTTCCTCACAAAAAGCCAAGGTAGAAACAGCTTATAGCTCTGAAAACACTCGACTCTGATAACACTCGACTCTGATAACACTCGACTCTGATAACACTCGACTCTGAAAACTCACAACTCTGAATACCCACAGCTCCAATATCATCAGCTCCAATGCTCTCAACTAGCGTCATGTTCAGCAAGGCGTTCCTTGTCGCTCTGCCCATATCCCCCATCCTGTGTGCGGCCATCCCGCTACAGCCTGGACGAAATGACACAGTCCGCATCTTCGCCGGTGTTAATGCCCAGCAGGACGACTTCCCATAAGTCGTCAGCATCCAGGAAAAGTCTCATCACAGGTGCGGTGGTTCTTTGCTGGACGCTACGACCGTCCTCACAGCTGCCTACTGCATCAATTCATGGAAACTCTCAGACACCAGAATTCGAATTCGCAGTTAGGTATGTCTACTAAATCGGAAAGCATTCAACGAACATGAGCTCACACTTGACAGGATCGGGAAAAAGGAGGTGTTATCATGCGTGCCATGTCATGATCCCGCCACCCAGACTATATTGAGTATCCTTGGGGATGGCTTGGCAGCGACGGTGGCATCATCAAGCTCTCAGACCCTTTCCCGTATGCCGAAAACTTCAAGTTTGCTCAGCTGGCTCCTGAAGGATCAGACCTACCTGACGGAACAATGATGTGTATGGCTGGCTGGTAAGTGACAATATGCATTGATCTTAACATTGTAGGCATCTGACCGGGTGTTCAGGGGTTATACTGTTCCCAAACAAAGGCATCTCGCCCGCCGTCCTCAAAAGGTCGACTTACTGCGTGTCTCCCACGAGAAGTGTGTCGCTTCGTATGGTGATGCAGGTGCTATTGATCAAACTATGCTTTTGCTGGATATTCCAAATCCGGTGTCTAGGACAACGAACATGGCTCCTGCAGGGGTGACAGCGGCAATCCTATAGTAGACTCCACCACCAGCATTCTCATGGATACCACTTCGTTTGGTCCACTGGGTTGTGGTGGCTCTGGAGACCCTTACCCTGGGGTTTACTCAAACGTTGCCAACCTTCGAGGATACATTGATGAGAACATGGGCTAATCAAAGCGTCTCTGACCTCAACAGTGTGATTCGATCAGTCTCACGATGAATACTATGGCTATACACAAATTTTATAGTAGATCTTTGTAGTTACTGGAGGTCAGATTACGAGATACAACTGAATGGTAGTCGATTATTCCCCACGTTTCAAGAATTGGATCTGCGTCCGTATAGTATCGCTCCCAGAGAACTGTGTATGTGCCTTCTTTGTTTTCAGGGTAACAGCGGGGTATCTGTCTCGGGAGACTCATCCAGCCATCTCTCAACCTTGCGCAACTCGTCCAGACCTCAAGCTTTCGATCTCACATCGCAACCGCGACCCTTTCAGACAGACGCGCAACAACCCGAAGCAGATCAACGGCCTGAACCGCCGAAGCCCTCCAGGCTGGCCACTCAGCATCGCCACGCGCGTCTTCAAACACCTATGACCTCAACAACGATGTGTTGTCCGATCATCTTCATCTCGCAAGCCTTGCACTGCGCCGGTGGTCGCAAAGCGCGGCCCTGTTTGCTTCCCCTGCCGATCTTACTATTAAAAAGTGGACCAAATGTCGAGTCAGTGAGTCCACAGTTGCGTCATACTCTAGGCGGAAGCGAGCCCCGATCTGGCTGGCGCGTGCTGCATTTGACATGCATGGCTAGCGCCAAGCTGCCGAACAGGAGGTTTTGATCGCGAACGGGCGCGCAAGGCTTGGTGACGGGCGGCCTCTCAAGGCTGCTTCATAGGTCTGTTTAGGCTGAAGGGTATGAGGGTGGGCAAGGGATAGGCTGCCCTCGGACACACGTATATTCATGGGATGCATAGTAACGTGTTCTCTAACAGGTAGGTACGAACGGTTGGCCTGGATGCAGCCTGGTGGTCGAGGGCAGGCGTGTCGCTGGGGTTTTGTCTCTCGTTCGCTGCGCTGTGATTCGCACAGGCCGCTGAGGCTTCGACGTTTCGAACAGCGGCACCTCGCAAGCCGTCAGTTGGAATTGCGATCTCTATCGTGCGTCGTGCAAAAGCCGCGGGTGCAACCTCGCCCTGAGGTGGATGACTGCCCTTGTGTTACTCTGCCTGCTCGTATCCGTAACAGCACCTGACGAGCTCATATACATGCAACGGACACCTGCTTCCTTATCGCTGCAGCTCCGTTGGACGTCCGCAAAACCATCGTGCTCTCCGCATGAGCCTGCCTGTCCTGCACCCTACCTTGTCAGTCAATAGGTTATTTTTGCGCGTGCAGCCCAGTGATCAGCACTCCAATAGGCGCGGGCTGACTCAAACCAACAAAATCACCGCGTCGTGCACCCAACCTCGTCCCCAGCCCTCACTCTCGCTCTCCGCTACTTTCATTTACTTCCCAGGCCAGGCTTCGGCTGTACACTCGCTCCAAACGAATACGTTCTCGGGATCGAGAGTCCCATTGCAGCGTTCACGATAGCCGGATTTGTCTCCGCGTTTGCACTACTTAATCGCGGGAGCACAACATCGAGGACAAAACAAGACGTTCCTCCGCACAACTGTTTGCAAATCATAGGGCCGCTGCCCCAGTACCTAGCAGGGACTGTTTACCAGGGTGCCGAGGAGCTTTTCTGGGCACGTCATGACCCTTTGGGTTGCGCCTTCAACGAAGAAGCTGTTGCAGTAGCAATTCCTGCAACGACTCAGAGGCCGCGAATTTCTGTAATTCACAGGCTACGCAGCATTTTCACGTTGGTGTTTCCTTCGCTTGTTCATCAAACCTTGGAAGAGCCCGGCAGTGGCGGATCCTAGTGCAGTGCCAGTGCACGACGTTCATTGTACAAGGTTAGTCCCTCTTGGCCGCAGGTCGATCGATGCCGGAGCCCCAGCTTCCTTTCTCAACAGCTGCTTGTGCAGTCTCTTTCCGTCCTCAATTGCATCTCGCTGCCTCTCTCGTCAGGCAATTGTGTCAAAGGCAGCGATGCTGACTGCAATCTGAGTGAACAGGTCCGATTTTGACTCTGCGCACTGGTCAAGCCTGCGCATCCACCAGCAACGCTCGCTGCACCACCACACAACATCACCCATTGGTCGACCCCGCTCGTCTATCGTCGAGTACAATACCATTGTCACTGGCCCTTCACTTCGCTCGTTCACGACACCGGAGGCGTTCAATCGCTATTTCCGGTCTTCGTCGTGGTGAAGCCCTTTGCCACGAACTTTCATTCACCACCAACCGTGTCTTTCGCCGGCTAGGAATCGATCACCCGAGGACCCACAGTCTTGCGACAAGGCGCTTCCAACCCTATCCAAGCCGCCAACAGTACATACGGCAGCCACGGTCTTTATGATCAAACCGATTTCGCCCAACATGTTCGCCGCGATCGCTGCCCTCTGCTTCGCCGCCCTGGCAACAGCACAAAACACCGGTTTCACACAGTCGTACTGCTCGTCGCAGAATACAGGATCAGGCGATGCTTGTAGGTGGTCACGCTGCCTCAGATCTCTTGTTGTCACGCTAATCAGTGTTCTAGACGTCTGGCCATACCAGTCGAACGGCAACTGTACAAACCATTGCCAGGAATCGGCCAATTGGGCCTATGCTGTCATCCAGTACACCGACTGCTGGTGCACGAACTACGTCCCTTCCAGCACCACCGATGTTACCGACTGCCAAAAGGATTGTCCCGGCTATCCGAAAGAAAAGTGCGGTGATAAGGATGCTGGTCTCTACATATACATCGAAATGTCTGGACAGCCTTCCGGCACCGCAGGAGGAGGATCACAACCATCTTCGACAAGCGTGAGTAGTGCGACTCCTGCCCCTTCTTCGACGGACGCCCCGTCGTCGTCAGATACCGATACTGTTAGTACTTCTATTTTTCATTGCGTTGCCACTTTTGTTTGCGTCTTGCACATCCTCTCGTTCTTCAGTCAGCGTTGTTTGCGTTCTCTACAGCGGGTTGTCTGGTTTTATCGAGGGCAACCGGTTACGAACAGCATTTGACAGTAGGCAGCCTTCGGCTCGGCCAAGTCAGAGGCCCACAAGTCGTGGTCGGCCTCCTGTGACAGTCACCCAGACTGTCGTGGGAGATTCGCCAATCATCACTGTGACGCCTACTCGACGGCAAACGTCCGCTGCTCCTACTTCAACGACTCCTGTATTTAGTCCCGTTTCCTTGCTCACTCGACGCTGTCACCGTCCACATTTGCTAACACAAATATGCAGTCCTCCGCGAACAACACACCATCCTCGACTCTCAAGACGGTCGTCACTTCTTCCGCCACCGCGCCGTCCACCAGTGTACAAGTCATCACTGAGAGTGGCGCTGTCGTTACACGCACAGTCATCTATCAACCTACCGAAGCCTCTCAGCAAACATCATCTTCCAGCAGTGGCTCCAATAACACTGGCGCTATAGTGGGAGGTGTTGTCGGAGGTGTTGCTGCCATCGCAGCGATCGTGGGTGGCATTATCTTCTTCTTGTGGAGAAGGAGGAAGCAGCAGCGCACAGAGCAGGAATACCAAGCAGGTATCACACGAAACACAAGCACAATGAGCAAGTCTGGTCTGCTTGGAGGACGTAGTGTTGCAACCGACCCTCACTACCCACCACCGATCGCCACAAACTTCAGCAACGGTGGCAGCCGACACGACAACGAGTCCATCAGCCCAATCTCTGGATCGCAACGCAGATACAGCCAGCCGATGATGATCGATTCTCGGCTCAACCCAGAGACAGTACTGATGTACCACCCCACGTTTGCGAACAGCCGGGAGAGTTTAGGCAGTATTGACGACAGTCGCGACTACGGGCGGCAACTCAATGTAAGGATCATCACGCATGGATCGGTCTATGACACTAACATGAAGCAGGTGAGAAACCCAGATCCGCACTGAGCAGCCAAAGGCTACGGCACGACAGCTGGACACGAACTCACGAACTTAAAATAATACCGCCATCACATTCGTTCTACGACATGTACAGGATCATCCACATTCAGCACTAGGCGTTTGGCGCAGTCCACCACGGGCTTGACACCTACTTGGGATTTCACTTCGACACCGCTATTTACCACTAATGGCATTTGTAAATCATACATTTATCACCTCACAGCCATATCACGCTGCTACGTACATACGAGGAATCACAGATTCGTCCGGTTACGACACCTGGACTGGAATACACATGGTCGCTGCCAGAGCCGAGTCGCGGTAGAGGCAGACAGCGAGGAGATACAAAGATCGACGCGTCAATGTCAATGTAGAAAGAGTGGCGCCGCAGAGCTGGAATGCCGCGCGGCTGCCTACTCGTAAATCAAATCTATTCAGAAGATCAGTTGTACACAGTTCGTCACCTTTGTGTTGCATGAACACTCCGCGATTGTGGCGCTAACATGACGCTTACAACGGCCCCGGACTCCGTGAAGGCTGCGCGATCACCACCACCATCACCTCTCGTGCAGCCTTTTGATGCCGCTTCGATAGCCATATTCGACTATATTGCGCAACGTATACGTCGATTTTGCAAAGGCCAGGGACCGTAGAGCTTTTCTGTACCATTGAACTATTACTATTGATCTGCTCACTGCATGCGCACCAGCATGCATTTCTGACCTAGTTGCCGTTCGGAATCTTACTAGTTTGCACAATACCGAATAGCAGAAGAGCAAAAGCCGACCGTCAGGTTGCCAATGGAGATACTCCGAGCTGCCAATTGATCCTCCACAGTGAATTAATGATGAAGAGTTTCCGTTATCAAACCGATGGCCAGCTGCAATTTCAATAGGGCCATATTAGTGCTGATCGATGGCCGGACGTCGCTGCTCAGAAAGGCTCCTGTTTGATCCTCTTGCTCTGACGGCGTCCAGTGGGATCCTCGGCCTTCTTGCGCTTGGCCATGGTCTCGAAGATCAATGCCAGATTGTCCTCATCTTCTTTCACATCGATATTATCGACCTCGATGCTGCTATCCACTTGGCTAGCTCGCGCAGGCAGTAGCGCTTGAAGCTGTTTGACCTTCTGTTCCAGCTCCGGAATACGTTCTCCCACGTCGGCACGGATAGCCTTGCCATCGGCTGTGAGGATGTAGTTGATGGGCTTGAGGTCGCTGAGAGACTTGCTGAAGTGTTCGAACATCTGTTCGATGCCTCCGAGATGCTCGCTGAGCGTTGAGCGCATCTTCTTGTCGAATTCGCCCTGAAAGTGGTTGATGACGCTGTCGATGAAGTGCTTGTCGCCGTGCAGGAGCATGTCGGCCAGCAATCTCTTCTGGAACTTCAACTTGGGCTCGACGTATTGCTTGCATTGCCTCTTGGCCTTAGGGTTCGGCGCTTTGAGGGCAGGTACGGTGTTGAAGATTGTGGTGTAAACGTCATCGGTGATTTCTGCGATGAGGTTGTTCTCCCGGTCATAGGCCATCGTAGCCCATTCGAGCCTCTCGGTTTGTACGCGAGCAACAGCTTCCATGAGACCGATGAGCTTGGCTTGCACCTTATGGTGGAATGGAGTCCACTTCTTCTTTGCCTTCTCCACAGTAGGCAAGTTGGCCGCGGAGTTGCTCATCATGTTGAGAACCTTTTTGTGTAGCTGGTCGAATGCGTAGACAAAGGACGGCTTCATAGGCTTCATATGCTCAGCATATTTGCTCGCCCACTTGTGGAACGATGGCGTAAGGATGCTGGCGAGGTCTTTGTTCCAGTTTGCACCGTTCTCTAAGCCTCTGGCCTTGGATACGCCTTGTGGTACAGTCCCGCGGTTCTTGAGAATGCGATTGAAAGCGGCAGCCTTGAGCTCGTTCCACTCTTCCAAGAACAGCTCGGTGACCTGATCTTTCATACCGGCGACATCGGTTTGAATCCTCGCGACGCTGCCGTCGGATGCCTTCTGGAAGGAGGACCTTGCTTGTGAGAGCAAGCGGTCCATGAATGCCTTGAAGATCTTGTCAAATTCAGCAGCGATGGTACCAAAACCTCCGTCTCGGTCGGAGTCATTCACCGTGTACTTTATCTTTTCGATGAAGCTCGGAAGGACCGTGTTGATGTGATACGCGTAGTCGTTGATATTCTGTTCGGCGGGAAGGGAGTAAAGGAATTGTCGAAGTGCAGGTACACCAGTCATCTCCACTGGCAGGGATGGCTGGTTCTTGAAATTGATTCTTGCCGGTTTGATCCACTCCATGTAATCCGCAGCGGAGGTGTGAAGCGTTTCTGGTACATCTTGTGCCTTCCGGCCCTGGAGTCTGGCGGAGATCTCGGCTGTCATCTCTTCGTTGCGAGCGAGGACCTTTGTTTGCTTCAGCAAACGGTCGAGATACGACTTGTACTTGTCGATGAGGTTTTTCTGCTTCAAGGTCTCGTCGTCTTCATCATCGTCGAGTTGGGCTTCCTGATGCTCGGCATCTTGCATGAAACCTTTGATCACGTCGTATTTACCCTCAGAACATTGTGACAGCTGGTTCCCGCTGAAGGCCTAAGCTACGTTAGCCAAGGTACTTATTGACCGTCTCAATGCGACTCACATCAATTTTGGTCGTGATAACCTTCACATTTGCAGGACCATGATGAGCCACGGCTGCACGCGCTGTGTTGATGACCTTGTCATCCGAGGAAATCCGAATGATGTCGGCTAAGACGAGCTCTACATCAACGCTATCTTTAATCTCCTCGGCATGACGAACACGCGACAAATTGCTGTCGCCCCAACCTGCGAGTAATCAGCGCTTTAGTGTTAGGCTAGAACAAGCAGTCGATACTTACCAGGCAGGTCAATGATCTCGATGCCAGACTGGAGAAGCTCGTTGTCGAACTTGACCGTGACATGATCGACAAGTGGCCAGAGACAAATAGTGCCTTTCACCTTGGTGAGGAATGGCTTGAGTTGTTTGAGAAGATCTTTCTGGTTGTTTGCCAGTTTGATTGCGGTACCTGAAGAGCCACCTTCCTTCTGAAGTGTCTCCTCGCACTTTAATTGGCAGACCCTGATGAAATCTCCGCTCTTGTAGGCTGTTGAGCTCCAGCTCTCATGAAACGCAGTCCGAGATCCAAACAGAGTTAGGAAGACGTCTTCTGCAGTGTCCTTGAGACGGCGTTCCATCTCGTCGTGGTTGTCAGACTTCCTGCGTGGAGTGTCCTCATCGTCAGAATCGACGTCTGCATGCTGGTAGTGGAAATAGTTCCTAGCATGTTCTTTGAGAAGAGCTTCCCTCTTTGCTGCACTCAGGAACTTGATCTCGGCTGAGAACTTGAACTCGCCGCTGTAGTGAACATATCGTGTGATAGAAGATGTACACGCAGCTCCATCGGCTCCAGTCAGTGAGAGTCCATCGCAGTCAAACAGAGCGTTCAAGCTGAGCGACTTGCCTGCGCCTTGAGCGCCGATGAGAGCAACTTTGATGGGCGCACTGCGTAGGACGTTGGCGAGCTCGGTTGCGGTGCGAAACAAATGTTGCAACTCTCTGTCGTCAGCCGGAGAACCATTGAGCATATCGATGATGAATTGCGAAAAGGCTTTGAGAAGCTCGTCGATCTTGGCTTTGTCCATCCGGTACCAGACATGGTTTGGCTTCTTCTCTGATGCAGGATCATATCTGGACAGTGTCTTCTGTGTGCTCAAATATGCAGGAAAATGCTCGAGACTGATAATGTCAGACGACATGATGCAGCTTAATGCGTGGAGTCGACGATTGACGCTGCTGTATGGCTTGTAGCGTGTGTGGTTTGGTTACAGTACGTGAATAGAGGACTGGTCGAGGTGCGAGTGGGGTGGTTGGGAGTGGAAGGGTACAGGCCTGAAGTGGGCTTATATAGTAGCAATGGTGGTGAGTGCGCGCCTCGCAACTCGCCCCACTGAAGGTAAGAGAAGCTAGAATAATCCCGACTAAGCAAAAGTGAGAGAAGAAACTGTCCAGAGACTTGAGGCGAGCTCAGATCAGGTTGCGGGGCTGTGTATATGTGATATCCTGGAGTGTTGGGATCAGCATCGACGCAGTAAGAGAAAAGCAGTAACACATTTCTGTATTTACAGTGCAACATCCATGTACAACCATGAGAATTGAACAATGAGCATGCCCGAGGCTGAAAATCATCGCCAAGCACGGATGCTCCCATAACGACTGACTCGATATATCATTGAGCCACACACGACCAAAACACTCGAAGCTAGGTCTGTGACGGCAGTGATAGCGGTCTGCCCAAACATCCCAAATCCTAGGCTCGCATACTGCAGGCCGGAACCACTCTGGATGTGACCGGAGCTGCCCATTGGCATTGACAAAGTCTCTTCATCCAGCAACGACATGCGCTCCTGTCTGTTGTTCACCCATGAAGGCCTTGAAGTGACCGTACCGTCAGCAGGCCCCTTGGATCGTAAAAGTGGGTTCACTGGTGTTAGCGACGATGAAAACAGCTGCTTGAATTTGCAAACCAAGATGCCAGACAAACCGCATTTGTGGAGCGGACGAAGGTTGAAAGGGCCATTCGATGCAGCCGATCGTGTAGCCCCCGGTGTACGGATTCGCCGGCGACCTACTCTCTTCGTTAGATGGCGTTCCATCTCTGAATCGCCGTCAGAGAAAGAGGTGTGGACACATAACCCATTGATCAATGTGCTGGCCCATCACAGATATTTCCAGCGCCATGAATTGCCACCCGACTCCACCAGTGACATTTGGTACGTTCTGTTACGTGCTCATGGGAAGCGACTCAGAAGGTATTTACTTGAGGACTTAATTTTGAGCATCAGACGATTGGCAGGGTTGCTTTGTCTTGTCGCGCTGGGGTTTGCCAAAGAGAGTTCGATGGGAGGCACAGTGATCGCAGACGCGACGCATTCGTGTCAAATTGCGCTAACCTCAACGGGCGCTATCATCCCCCCACACCTCACGAACGAACACCTTACGAACACCTCGGGAACCATCGTCTGCCCCTGATCGCTCCACAATCAATAGGCGGCTCAACGGCATCAAACTATTGGAAGATGCTAATGCGCTTGTGTGCGCAAGACGAAGCGAGTTGCGGTTGCGAACCTTCTGTAGTCGCAGCCCCTATGCCACAACAACGATACCCCCACCAATCAGAGGCGATGGGCCCATTGTCCTTCCAATAAACTTCGACTCAACGTCTGCCCGATGTGGTCCACCAGGCGCTAGACTAGGCGATGCCGATGATCGTGGCTGACGGTTATCGTTTCAAGATTTCGTGGTACAAGGTTGCAGATTGCCAAAAGTCAATTCTGACCTCATTTCTAATGTGCTCTGCTATTAGTATAATTTGGACCTTGTGCAGCGCGCACATCATGTCTATCCCTTCCTACTGCCTCGGACCTCCGTTCAATATCATTCAGCTTGACAGCACTGCTCCCTATACTGCGACCCCAATTGACCGCCGAGCACCAAGATCTGAATACAACGATGAGTTCGTCGTGTTCATCCGCCCCGAGTGAAACCGGGTCTGTGGCGGTAGCTGTAATCAGCTGCAGCTGTTCAAGACGCACTCAACATGTCGATGGCGAATGTCCTAGGATCGATGCAAGCAAGTATGGTTACGTGGAGACCATTGCTTCTGTTACACTGCCACCCTCCCCTACAAGGCGACGACCTGAGGAAGCCATCCTGATGGATGATCTACGACGCGCGAGAGAAGAGATGCGAAGCCTGCGTGAAGAGTTGCAAAGAATGCAAGAAGAGCGAGATAGGTGGAAGAACCGCAACCACGGCATGCTAGCAGAATGCTATGGAATCATCAAGCGAAATGGCCTGGAGTCTAGTAAGTGACATGGGCCCGGACATCTGTGACTCAGCTGACGGAAGTGATAAAGGTGTCAGCTTCATGACACTCCAATATCTAGATGCTCCTGCAGCTATAAGACGACTCGAAGCGCATGATCAATACATGCAAGCTTTGTTTGCCGAAGGGTCTTGCGACCTCGCCGCCACGGTCCAGGTTGTCATTCTCGAGATACAGTTTGTCAAGTCAAATATGGGCGGGGACACATTGCGGTGGAGATTGTATTCTGCGCTGAACCTGATGTTGCACATCTCAAAAGGTCTGCGCAGGGTCTTGATCCGGAAGCCTCAAGATGCAGGCGCTGGCCGAAGGAAAATAGCATGCGACGACTATCTCAAGTCGACTTTGAAATCTGCAGATGTTCAACTGCTGTCAACGTTGAATGAGGTCAGGGCAAGAGGGATCGACGAGTACTACCAGGCTTTTCGCGAACGCTTTGTACCCGAGTATGATCTCATTCACAACGAGTGCGCTCTGGATTTCTACGAGAAGACCAAGGCCTTAATGGTTCACATGTATTCACAGCGCAGAACTCTCACCGTTCCTCGAGCAAGGCAGGACGAAGTCGTCGCGAGAGGTCCAGGGGAAGAAGAGGAGGCAGAAGCGACAGAGATGACCTGGATCTGAGGCAAAAGGTTAGGGAGGATTTGAGTGTGTCTTGCGTTGCAGCGATCCTTAACGATTTACTTCATGTGCGATGCGAACTGCCGCGGCACCGACAATAATGACTAATGGCAATGCAACCAAACCACTACCAATACAAGTGGAATACTTTAGGCCTTAAAATCCATATGCTCACCACGTTCTGTGGGTTGTTCGCGTGCGGGAAGGTGGCACTGAGGCCCGCAGCCATTGCCGACTCCGCAGCTGCGGAATTCCGCAAGTTGCCAATACACTGATCTATTCTACCACGATCATCAACAACACTTATCAGACGAAAGCTGATATCAAGGAAGGATGCGTCACTTACGCTCAAGGCGTACGTAAGGGAGTTAGGCTGCCACAATCTCGGCATCCACAAGTTGACGACCAACTTTCCCAGGTGGGCTGACATGATCCATGACAGCGATGGATCAACTCAGTAAGACTTTCCTTCTTATATTTGCTCTATAGTAACTTAGCTGCAGACGTGGCTTCCGATGTTCAAGACGCGTTCAAAGCTTTCACCTCGAACAAGTCGCTTCTAGCGCTACGCCTTAGCCTCCAGGGAGCGACCCTACAAACCTCGAGAGCGATACAGTGCGATCATGCAGATCACACATCTCAAATTAGTCTGAGCCTTCTCGACGACTTCCTCAGTCCCACAAGATCGCTCTATCTCCTCCTTCGCCGTGGTGACTCGGTCTTTGCAGTCACATTCGTGCCATATCGAGCACCACAAGACGAACGCAATGCATACCTACAGTATCGACATGAGTTGATCAAGTCACTCGGACAAGACCACTTCGAATCGAGCCTAATCTGCAAGGAGATTGGAGAGATCACAGACGCGCGTTCGTGGGCTGAACGAGACCAACATCGAAGTGAACATGCAGATTCACGTCATCTGGAAGCCTGCGACGATCCACACGAGGGTAACAGTGGAGGTGTTGCAGATTTGGGGTACAAGAAGAACAAGTGTCGGCTCTGTGATCGCAGGATGAAGAACATGATCACTGACGAAGCATTGGCTGCGCTGGATAAGCTCAAGGATGAGGGGGCCTTCGTACAGATCGTATGTCTCAACCGCCGTTTCGCACCTGACGTTGGCTAAAGAATGCAGTCTCTGGACGCCAATCTCGCGTTAGCGCTCGATCTTCAGACTATGTCTGTTCACCCTGAAGACGTATGTTCGCACCTGCCCGTGACCCATCCCACGTTCACGCTCTACCGCCATCCAAACAAGCGCCTGTACTTCATCTACCACTCACCCGACTCTGCGACTGTACAGCAGCGTATGAAACACACGATGGCTATTCCCGGACTGGTCAATGTGCACGCTGAAGAGTGCGGTGTGCACATCGACCAGAAGATTGAGATACACGAGCCCGAAGATCTTACCTTCCAAGAAAGTGATGGGAAGATCGGGAAGTTCAGGAGCATGTATCTGAGAGGTGGATGGCGGGGCACTGAGAGTCAGTATGATGGGCTAGAAAGAGACCTCAACTTCTACAACGCTGTTCGTTAAGAAGAAAGGGTTGTACAGTACTGTAAAGCTGTGCTATGCACCAGAATAGGATTCTTAGAGCTATCAATGTGATCTTACCATTCTAGAGAATCCCAATGTAAGTCTAAGTAGATTGAATGTAGGCACTTGCCCAAGCAGCGAGGTGCACGTGGCGCCTCCTTCCTGCCTCAGCGCAGGCGCGCGTAAGTAGCGTTTGAACTCGCGCCACGAACATTATAGTACTTGCTCAACGGATAGTACAGGTTGTTTTGCTTCGCCTCGAGGCCCTGAACGCCACCCAGCGCCTTGTTAACAGTACCGACAAGGCTCTTGTCGTCAGTACGATCAGAGCTAGAGTCCCACCACCAAGCACCGCCGAGCTTCTGCTTCTTCAGGTACTTCGCCTTGATAGCCTGAACCTCAGGTGTGTCGAAGCTGACGAATTGGTGAGTCTTGTTGTCGTACGACCAGGATGCAACAGCCTTCTTGTCGGTATAAACGGTGCTGCCGTTCAGCGGGAGCGCCTTGTAGTCTAGCACACCGGCTTCCCAAGTGCCGTCGCCGGATCCGTTGAATTTCTGGCCAAGGCCATGGTCAAAGCTGTGGGCGTTGGCGAAGGAGCGACCGTAGAGAGGCATGCCGAGGATGATCTTGCGAGGAGAGGCGATCTTAGACACGTAGTACTCGACCGCCTGCACAGTGTTGAAGTCTGCTGAGCGAGGGTTCGACTTCGGTGGGTAGACATTGCTGAGGTGGCCAGTGTAGTTAGAGAAACCTGGACCCATGTAGTCGAATGCCATCAAGTTCCATGTCGAAACATAAGGATCCATAGCGGCGATGTCAAGCTTGTTGTAGTTGGCCGGTCCTGCGGGCGCAGATACATCGACGGCGAAGTGGTACCCGTCCGCGTACTTCGCAGCGTACTCATCATATACTTCACGGCACAACTTGACAGTCTCGACGAGGTTCGCAGCATCGGTTGCATCTTCGGGGTATTCCCAGTCGACTGCATCTGAATTAGCAATGCCGAAGCAACAGCTGCGTATAACATACTGTCGATTCCATCAAGACCAAGGTCCGTGATCAGCTTCAGTGTAGAGTCTGCGAATAGAGTGCGCCCAGCACTAGTCGCCAGCGCAGTCTTGAAGTTCGCCCTATACGACCAGCCTCCAACAGAGAGACTGGTCTTCAGGTTGCGATTCCGCTGCTTGAGCTTGTAGAGTTGGTTGAAGTTGCCTAGCAACTGTGTCCCGTTGGTCACGGCATCCCCAGGGTAAGCGTACTGCACATCAGCCCACTCGTCAGAGAGGAAGACTTCGCCGGTGGTGCTATTCACGTTTGCGAAAGCATAGGTGACCTTGGTGAGCTTGTCTGCGGGCAAATCCGTGACAAAGTGCTTACGAGCATAGATGGCCTAGGACAGTCAGCAGGCTAATCGCAAGCCTCTGGGGAGAAAGGTCGTACCCAGTTCACGTAGAAGACGCCCATCTGGTAGCCCTTCGGTGATCTTGCATCTTCGACAGGCGCGGTACTGGTAAGGAGTGGAAGCGCAAAGAGCGCAGCAAAGTTGAGAAAACGCATGTTGAAAGAGAGGACGGCTGCGGTGAGCCAGGTGAGGTGGGTGTTTATAAAGAGAGAGGTGAAGGAGTGTGCAAAGTAGGCGAGACTGATCTCTTTACATGTAGGACATCGAGGTCTTTAAATGGCTTGTCGCAACCCAACACGCTTGTCGTTCTCGCTCTGAGCTCCTGACCAAGCAAACTCTCGGCACATCAGGCGGACGAACCCTTCGTGGTCTCGTTTCGGGCCATTGTAGATATGAGCAAGCTAGATTTGGCCGTGGTGAAGCCTTGTAGAGCGAATGGGTGATCTGCAAGGGCTTCTAGGTTGTGCGAAATTACCCTAAGACCCCTGCACTTGATGCGGCTCTTCGTCTGGGGTTTCGATGGTTCGGTGTTGTCCCGCATGTCCAAGCGTTCTGGTGGTTTCGAAAGTGGTGATTCGGGCCTACGTCAACGCGGCATTTCGATCAAATTACGGTCTTATAACGCCCAATGCGAATATTCGGCCCTAGTACATCTTGCGGAAGTGCGCGGATATCGCAGAGCGTTGAATGATGGTCTCGAAAAACAAATGACAGATGAACTGCTTGAGAAAGTCAAGCTGTCGGGAGAAGGCAAGCCTTGGGTGGAGTTGACGGAAGACGTTGAATTGCGGGAGTTCAGGGATATTTCTGGACCGCTTGAGGCAGATGCTGCCATCGTGCGCGTTGAGCTGGAGGGTGACTGGATCGGTCGGGAAGCGCCTGCCATACTCGAGGCACAAGTATCTTAGCCCACGCCAGGAATATTGCGGACGGTTGGACCTCGCGCCGGACACCGACTTTCGCTTCGAGGTAGCATACAGCAGGCGCCGAGAGACATGATTGGAAATGCGCTATAAATGTGTTAGCATTGAATCTATCTATGGCTGGGCTGTCTCTTTCAGCGGGCCAGTCGCATTACTAAAGTGCGTCCGACCCTGCCCATCCGTCTTCACATGTTTGGTCTCCTGCTTGTTGAGTGTTACTTGTCGCTGATCACCGACGGGCAGCACGACAACCAATTCCTTCCATGCCGGCCCGAAACCTGGCTGCAACCTCTTCTCTAGCTCAACCTCGATCGTATTATCGGTTGTTGAGTACCGCAGCTCAAACGTCGAGATACTGGCAGGCGGCGGACTGATCCCATCATCCTCATACCACGTGGTCCTGAACACTCTGCCACTCGACGAACCCCTTGGCGGGAAAATCTCAACAGCTCGGTAATCATCTGTAGGCAGACTCGCCGGATTCGACTTGTCGCCAACAGCAAGTGTCTGCTCCGGTCTCCCAACTGGGATAGCGGTGCCAACCTTTGCAAGCACCGGAATGCTCTCATCCCACTTGGCTGAGATCTCGACCCATTGACCCGCCTTGTAATATGTCTGCGGCTTGTTGTTCAAGTCGAGAAACTGCAGCTCAGGGTTCGAGTCATCCTTGGGAAGGTACACTTTTGCTGTCGAAGCACCAGGCTCGAAGACGCCGCCAACCAGCAACGAGTCACCGAGCCAGTATTGTGTCTCTCCATCGGTCAGGACCTTGTTGCTCCAGACTTCGGGGTCCTTATCGTAGCCCCAGCCTACCCAACGCTGCGGTGGCGTGGCGGTGAGATGGCTGTGTAGCGCCAGCGAGTACAAGTACGGGATGAGCTCGTATCTACGCTTGATGATGTCGCGAACCAATGGCGTCGTCTCTTCGTACATCCAGGGCTCGATAACATCGCCGAGGAGATTGTTCTCAGGGGACGTCTTGAAGCAGTTGATGGCGAAACGTGAGGAGTAGATGCCCTGCTGGCACCAGCGTACAAGAAGCTCTGGCGATGGTTGTGGTCCCTCAAAGCCCCCGATATCGTGGCCGTAGCATTGCATGAGACACATTCCTGCGCCAAGGGATAGGGCGTTGGCGCCCTTCATACCGTCCCAGCTAGTTACGTTGTCGCCGCTCCAAGCGCTGGCGCAATATCGCAGGGTACCGGCGGTGGCGCTGCGAGTCAAGACAAAGGGTCGCTGATCAGGTTCGATGTCCAGTGTGGCTTCGTAGGAACTCTTGCCCATAAGCTCGGTGTTCAGCGACCGGCCCCAGAACCCGACCTCGTTACTGCATTCGCTGCTGCTTTCCCGATTGACAGACGGCTCGGTCAACGCACACTTCCACTGGTCGTTGGGGATAGTGTATTCGTTATTGTCGTTCCAGATACAGTCGATGCCCACTCGCTTGAGTTCGCGGATGCCTTCATACCACCACTTGTACCCGGCTTCCGAGGTGAAGTCGATATGACCACCGACCCCGCTCTCGCCACCACCTGCACTCCAGAGTCTTGCTTGCGCGGAACCTTTGGTCACCGGATCAGTGAAGAAAGCGCCTGCCTCCTTGAGCTTCTCGTACTCGGGATGGTTGGCTAGGACGTAAGGCTTGACATTGGCAATCAACCGGATGCCTTCTTTGTGGTACGCATCCATGAAGCCCTTCGGATCCGGAAAGCGATGTCGATTCCAAGTGAACACATTACGTGTCTTCGGCTCGGTCTCCGCGACGGTGTAACCCGAACTCATCTGGAAGCCGCTGCACGGGATATCATGCTTTTTCAACTTCGCAGCGAACGCCATGAGTGAGTCACAGGCACGTGGCTCGTCCTCCATACTGTACTTCATGCCGCCAGCGATGTATCCGAAGGCCCAACGGGGCACGAGAAGTGGGTAGCCAACTAGATTAGCGTAGATGCGCACCACGTCTGGGATCGTGGCTCCCATAATAATGTACTCCTCGAGGCCACCATGTTCCTGGCGATATACCTTGAAGCGTCCCCACATGCCGTCCATCTCAGAGCCGATAGAGTAGAAGCCCCGGGCATGGGACGAGGAGAACACTCCAACGCATCCTTGTGGCGTAGCGTTGATAAGCAGCGGGATATGCTTATACAGCGGGTCGGTGCGATAGACGTCGTAGCCAAAACTGTCAGTCGCTGACAAGACAAAATGTCGATTTGATAGATCAAGAGGCGCTGCCTTCTCTCCGAGACCAACGTGAAGAGTGCCTTTGTTGTATCGTGTGTAGTGCGCTATCCCAGTGCCATCTGCCACGTATGCGCGATGAGGCAAATCTGAATGGATAGGCGCTTCCTGTCCGGCAAATTGCAGAGCTAACAACGGTGGTCCAGTTGCCCAATCTACAGTTGCTGTTACATCGTCCACCTGGAAAGACTTCGTAGTATCAGTGGAGGCTACTTGCTCCACTCTAGCACCACTCAGCTCCTTGGACGGAAGTGGTGCTGCTCGGTGAGGGGGAAGCAGATGTTGTGGGGATGTGAAGGTCGTTCGGAAGAGGCCTGGTCTCAAGGCCTCAAAGCTGAAGTTGTATTGGCCTTGTGACGATTGAAGTTGGATGCTTGTGGGAGCATTTACGCCGTTTGCCGTTGGCTTGAAGTCAAGCGGAACAATCTCAAGCTGTCCCATGATGAGAGTGGCGCAGAGACTATGGCTTCTGATCGTTATGCTCGCCAACCACGTCGATAGGAGGCCACGAGTGTCGTGTCATGTCAAGCCATTGCGCACCATTCACATTTTATGTGAGAGACTCCGGTAGTAGATAATCCGGCGTCGGCCTTGATCTTCGGCATTGTCGGCTGGGGGTTGATGTTCCATCGCGCGTGCATCCCGCTCTTTGCCCAGTCCTGACCTAGTGTAATGTCACCCCTCGGTAACTTCGGCCGTAGCATTCCTTGGATCGGAGCAAAGTGGAGCTATGGGGTAGTGGAGTTCCCCATGGGGATGGTGTATAAGTCGGACGATCAGCTCCACCGTTCTTTACTCCACTGCAGTCTCCAATTTTCGCTGCATCTCTTCCATCATGGCGACCCACAATCTTCCATCGGCAGACATCGATAAAACTGAGGTTGAGACCGTCGAGTCCATCCACAAGCCCGCACCGGACGTCCGTGGCAAGGACAAAGCTGCGGAGCTGCTTGCCTCAAATGAGCGCATCGTAGTGACAGCAGACGAGAACAAGCGTGTTTTGAAGAAGATCGACCTTATCATCCTCCCAATTCTTCTCTCCATCTACTTTCTACAGTCTCTGGGTACGTTCTCCAGCCTGATGAAGAGTCCGCAGCTGACAGATGAGTTCAGACAAGACTACACTCTCATACGCCTCGGTCTTTGGACTCATCCAAGATGCAAAACTCAATCCCAACTCAGACCAATACTCTTGGCTGGGCAGTATCGTATACATCGCGCAGCTTGTGATGCAGCCGCTGGTTGCATTTTTTCTGGTCAAGTTCCCGATCGGCAAGTTTGTGGGCATCATGGTATTGACCTGGGGCGCTATTCTGTGTGGCATGGCTGGTGCGACCAACTTCACCGGCCTCATGGTGACACGGTTCTTGCTAGGAGCGTTCGAGGCTGCGGTTGGTAAGTTGAAGTCGTTGCACATCCTCTGACCTGGATGCTAACGTGTCGTAGCACCCGCCTTCATCGCCGTAGTCCAGATGTGGTACAAGCGCTCCGAACAGACGAATCGTAACGCCGCGTGGTACTCTATGCTTGGCATAGTCAATATCCTTGGCAGCCTCCTGTCATATGGCCTGGGTCACATTCAATCCGACCGCCTGCACGAATACCAGATCATCTTCCTCTTCTGCGGTCTGTTGACAGTCCTTGTGGCGGTCCCAGTCTACATTTTCATGCCCGACTCGCCTATGGAGGCCAAGTTCCTGAGCGAACACGAGAAGCTGATCGCTGTCGAGCGTCTTCGCATGAACCAGATGGGTGTTGCCTCGAGGGTGTGGAAGTGGGACCACGTTCTAGAGGCATTCCTTGACGTCAAGACGTGGCTTTGGTTCTCCATGCTGACGGCGGTCAGTATCCCTAGCGGTGGCATTACAACCTTCGGCCCCTTGATCATCCAGGGCTTTGGCTTCAACAAATTTCAGACTATCCTCTTCAACATGCCTTTCGGTGCCGTTCAGATCATCGCAACACTTGGTGGAGCCTTCTTGGCGACCAAACTGAAGAAGAAGGGTCCAGTCCTGATACTGCTTTGTATCCCACCTATAATCGGTATCGTCATCCTCATGGTCGTCGGTCGTGGTAAGGACCATCGTGGTGTGCTGTTGGTTGGGTACTACCTCACATCGTTCTACCCCGGTATATCGCCTCTGATTTACTCTTGGTCGGGACAGAACACCGGTGGTGATACTAAGAGGAAGGTGACGACCAGTATCCTTTTCGTTGGAGCGAGCGCCGGTAACATCATTGGCCCACACTTGTTCAAGCCATCTGAGAAGCCCTACTACCGCCGTGGACTTCGGGCGAATCTGGCTCTTTTCGTGACCATCGTTGTGCTCGTCACACTGGCCATGCTGTATATCAAGGTGCTCAACCGCAAACACGCCGCCACTCGAGAGTCGATGGGTAAGTCGGCGATTGTTGTGGACACAAGCATGGAGGGATCTCCCAACGGAGACGTCGAGGGTGCGGAAGACGCTGCAGCGAGCGGCGTTGGCGACAAGGCGTTCGATGATGTCACAGACATCAAGAACGAGGATTTCATCTATGTGTACTAAGTAGACACATTGCCGAATTATGGCCTGCGTAGTGACGCATGGGCTTATTGTGAACCATAGTAATTAATGCCTTGTTCGCAAACTTCCACGAATCGTCGCTGAATGGAATGACAGTGGTGCAGTTTCTCAGATTCGAGTGATTCGAGTGATTCGGCTGATCACTGTGAGCAAAGCATGTGGTCTGAACGATTTGGTTATGTGAACCTGAACTTTTCGATTTCAAAATAAGTTGTCGATATCGACAAACAGGTCTTGCCAGCCAAGAGGCATGTGCTTGAGATTCAAGCCCGGAAAGTCCCATTCGAATGTGAATTGATTTGGTGCATAGCTTTGAAAGTCGCTCTCAGCAGGACCACTGACTGCTAAGCTTGGATCGGCAATGTCTTGTTGCGAAGAGTAGTCGACAATAGCCGCTTCACACTTCTCGATGCTGGTCTGGAGAATCTGGAAATAAGGTATATAGCCAATGGTGACTTTCTTGAGTTCTTCCAAGACACGGTGAGCGTCACGTAGCAATGATAGGATGTGAGGGACTGGATCGCGAAGGAGGACTGAAAGTCGAAGTACGAGCAATATTGAGAAGGCTCCTTTTGCCCAAACGTAGTCCATAGTCCATTTGAAAGTATTGAGGTAGGCAGGCGCAGAGCCGGACGGCGATGTCGACGAAGTGGATACTGTCAGCAGATGTCGTAGATGTCTTGTCGATGCTTCTTTAGCCCGCTGGATCATCTCCTTCTGGAAGTCGTTCATGATCGCAACGTTCTCAATGCCAGAAGCAGACACAGCTTTGAGATGTAATGTGATCAGAGCCCAGTCGTACTGAATATGGAGGTTTAGCAGCGCAAGCTCACGCTGGTGTTCGACCGGCTCCTTCGACACTACCTTCGTCCACTCGTTGAGCCAAAGTGAGAGCTCGGTGGTGGTATCGTGGACCTTGGTTCGGATGGTGCTTTCATCTCCAAGAAGCGAGGCTCCGCCATATCTCAGGATGTCGCTGTATGCATCGGTGCGGATGAGGTTGAGCTCTACTTGAGAGAGCAATCGAATGTCGATCGCTGTACATTCTGCATGGCTAAGAAGTGCCCTGATCTTGCGTGGAGTCGTTCGCGGTGTTACTCGTGGTATGTGACCGCCATCAAGCGAGAAGCTTGTGGGACGTCAGCTTTGATTCAAGGAGTGGCTCAACGCTTAGGACTCTGCAGACTCACAATAGCTCAAGATTGCATATGCCATGCCATACTCGTTGAAGACGGTACAGTTCTCTTTCTTCGGTGCCAGGAAGGTCCTGGTTATGATGCATAGCCAGTAGCTGATCCGTAGCTGTGTGGATACCAAGCTGAGTCGCGAATCGAAGAGCAAGTGCAATCAACAAGTAGCCGTTCTCGCTGTATGCGGCCATGAGCGTAATGGCCTGGACTGCCTCCAAACTCGGTTGTTCGCAAGTGATGAGCAGAGAGGTCAAGTGTTCCCGTAAACCTGACTGCAACTGGCGGAAGGCTGGCGAGTTGAACCCTTGCTCTGCACGGCACCCAACACTGACGATTGCGTCAAACAGGAACGCACTCCGAGACGCAATTGATGTAATCACATCATTGCTCTCCGAAAAGATTGGGACCAGGTAATGAGAACCAGCGAAGAAGCTTGTGAACCACGCAAAGGCATCAGCATGTGAGACCACTCCTTTCTCGACAGCGTTTGCTTCAAGATGTGGCCTGGTATTCATCAAACCTCTGTGTTCAGGTCCGTTATGATGTGTTCTGATTCCAGTAGCTGCCGAAAGTGGGTCTCTCTGTACCTGCTGTGGGGTGAGATCCTGCAACAATGACTTCAAGCGCTCGACCTCAGCTTCCAATCTCTCAATTCGAGCAGTGGAAGTATTGGGATCGGGGATGGTAACATCGTGATTACGATACTGGCAGATTGCATCATTTCGATGGCATCGCGCGCAAGGCTGTCTTCCATCGCACCTCACTTTGGACGTCCGACAGGTAACACACGCATTGATTGCGCGACGTTTCCGAGGGCGTTCGACCGAAGTTGACGATTCCATCGCAGAGTGCAGTCAAGTGAGATGCATGTTCGGGATGTTCGTGCGAAGCCGATCACGGTGTGGGCCGAGGAAACGCGGGGAAGCCGAGACCTGTCAGTCGACCACCGGCAGTTTCGCTGCCATCAGCCTGGACCTAGACACAAAGTACACTAGCTTACCCCATATTGGACGCGTAAAACCTCGTCTCGGGGCTGACCTGAAGTGCAGTGGCTAAAGGAAGCTCCGATATGCCAGGTAGTTGCAAGTCTCCATGGTAACGGATCGTTCGAGTGAGTGAAACCTCGAGGTGATTATGTGAGGCGTCAGTCTCGCTCCTGGGTTATCTCGTCTTCAAGATGTCGAAGAAGAGGGAACAGGCTAAGTTATTGACGCAAGAGCTCCGTGGATGTGATGCTTGAATCTGAGGGTGGTGAGGAAGAGTAAACGCATTCCGGCGCAGTCAGAGTTCGGACTTCGCGCCTGGCTATAATTGCCACGAGTGCATGCAGCCTTCGTCCAGACCTACCGGAAGCGCTTCATGGTTACGAGAGGAAGGTATAGACGTATTCAAATTGCAGGCAGAGAGAGTACAACTTTGAGGACCTTCGCACTGCGTCAGGATATATCGACAACTTTGTATCGCTTCTCGAGCCTCCTGCGGCCCCTTTCAGTGACCCAGGATTTCTCCTGCACACTCGCTACCACGCTTGAGCACTTCCATCGACATCTTCGATACTGGCAGCTCGGACATTTGTTGCCGACTTCGTCTGACGTCCAGCGCTTGCCGCAACGATGGCAGCGCCACCTTATGAGGGAGGCTTGAGTGAGAATGCTAGTCTTCGCGCCCATGTTTCGAGGGTAGGGAAGTGGTGGCGACAAGATTGAGTTGATGACAGGCACCGACTCACTCGCTCATGCATAAGTCTTTTCCAAGAGACATGGCGTGCCATTGTTCCAGTGACGTGTTCGCTGGCGGGTATTCACTGAGTGTGACATGTCGACAGCGCGAACGATCTCGTAGGGATCATCGTGGAGTTTCAGTACTCACTTGCACCTGCACGTGGATCGGAGCCCCCGTTGTGTCATCCCCAAGCAATGGCTCAGCACTCAGCTTCACGGCTTCCTGTAGAGTGTTCAACTCTGTAACGCCATGTCTTCTTTCGACCTCGACGACCTCTGATTCCGCATCGACTTCCACGACATTGCGCTAAAAAGCGGTGTTTCTGTCCAATTCTGCCTTGTGCACATTATCGGTGCTGGCGGTCTTGGCGTGTCTTTGTGAGGTGGCTTGAGCATTAGTGAGACGGGGTACGGAGGGAGACTGGTAGAAGAAAAGTCGCGCTTCTTGCATGGTCGATCTCACGTCAATAGCAATGTGATCAGGTCTTCCGATTGTAGGACTGGTATTCCTCGTCGATTGTCTCTATAGCATGCGAATATCAATACATCGACCCCTCACCCTGCTTCTCCCTCTCAGCCCTCCGCGCCTCTTTGTCATGCTGTTTATTTCTCCTCTGACGCTCATGTCTAGCCCTGTTCCTCCCATTCCTCGCTCTCGCACGAGTCAGAGCCGAAAAATCATCCACAATAACACCCTCATCTCCTTCGCAAGCTGCAGCTCCTCCGTCTTCAAAGCTGGCTCTTTCCGCCTTTCTCCTCTGCTTAGCTCGTTTCTTGCCCTGCCGGGCTAGATAGTTACTGTATTTCTTGACTTGCTTTTGTTCCTGTTTAGGAGCGTTTTCTTTCCGTTTTCGCCAATATTCGCCAACACCTGTACGCTTGTGGCCACTGGGATTATTGATATCGTTTTGCTCGTCTTCATTGTCGTCATGGTCGCCATCTCCTTCCTCTTGCTGCCTGGACCAATTTCGCCCTTGCACAAGCGAATCTGCCCTGCCTTCTTGCTCCTCGAAAGACGAACTCTACCGCGCCTTTCGATACCGTCCCTGTCGCATCTCGGCCTGCAGCGCATCGTTCTGGTCTGGCAACGGTGCACGCCCCCTCTTCCAACCGTTCTGATCACCACCATTTTGTCCGTTCTGTCCGCCCACCGGCCCACCGTTTTGGCCAGCCATCTGTATGCCCGGGGGCGCAAATCCTGGTGGCGGGAATCCAGGCGGTGCACCTTGTGGGAAGCCCGGAGGGGGAAATCCTGGCGGCGCACCTTGAGGGAATCCTGGAGGTGGAAAGCCGGGCGGCATGCCAGGTGGGAACTGGAAGTTCGGCGGTGGTCCGGGCGGAAACTGTGGCGCACCGTTTCCGTGTGGAGGAGGTGGAAAGCCAGGCGGTCCAACGTGCTGTGAGGGTGGGCCGCCGTGGTGCGGCAGCGGTGGTGGAGGGGGCATGGCGCCAGATTGAATGAGCTGCGCGAGTCGCGCGGGATCCATGCCCGGCGGTGCGCCTGGGAATGGTGGCGGAGGTCCGGGTGGGAAAGGAGACGCGCCTGTGGGCGGAGGTGGAATGGGATGCGAGACGCCGCCAATGCCAGGCAGAGCGCTGGATGTACCATCTGGGTTTGTGGGTGCAAGACCGGGAAGGTTGAGACCTGGCGGGAGGAAAGGTAGGGAGCCAACGCCTGGTGTCTTGGAAGGAAGCTTCTGATCGATCAGACCTTCAGCTTCGTCTTCGGCCTCTTGCTCTTCCTCCTCTTGTCGCTGGCGGCGACCATGACGCGAGTCGAAGGTTCCGTTGCGCTCGGCAGCTTCTTGGCCGATGTGGTAGCGGTCTTCAGGATACTTGGTGTCGCCAGGTCGTGGCCGTGTCCAGAAGCGTGTTACGCGGTCGTTCGAGCCGGAGGCGAGGATGTGGCCAAGAGGGTGCCAGTCAAGGGTCCAGACAGTGAAGTCGTGGGCGTACTGGATACTGTGGGCTGGGTATATGGCTTGGGCGGGCGCATTCTGAGGGTCGGCGGAATCGTATGGGGATAGTGTTGGTGGTGTACCGGCCGGTGCGTTCTGCTCATCTAGAAGGTAGTGGTGGATGCTGCCGTCGACGCCGCCGGTGGACAGCAGGTTCTTGTGCATGGGGTGCCAGGCCATGGTGATGATGTCCTTCTCATGGCCCCGCAGGAGAAGAACATCGCGCATCATGCGTAGGTCAAAGATGCGAGCTGTGTGATCACGAGCGCATGTGGCCAGTAGGTTCCCCTGGTTGGGCTCGAACATGGTTTTTGATATTGGGTTTTTATGTCCATGCAGTGTTGTGAGGCAGCGGCCTGTCCGCGGATCCCAAAACTTGACCTGATGGTCTTTTGAGCCTGACACGAGCAGCCCCTTGTGTGGGTGCCAGTCCACCGACTTTACTTCCCAGCCGTGTCCCGTCAGTGTCTGCTCCTCCTGACTGGACGCGAAGTCCCAGATCTTCAGCGTTGTGTCGTCAGCGCAGGTAACGAACTTGGAGTCTGTCGGCGCAATGGCGAGGCCGCGGACGGCTTCCGTGTGCGCCTGGATCTCCTTGACGTTGTTGAAGTTGGTCTGCCAGTACTTGACCACGCCCGTCTGGTCAGCCGACAGCAGCCAGTCGTCGGTGTGGGTGTACTCGACGCAGCGGATGGCGGCCTCGTGGGCCTGCATGATTGTCTCGAAGTTGAAGCCCATGCCGTTCCACAGCGTGAACTCGCCGCTGGTGGAGCCGGTGAGCAGGCGGCGGCCCTCTGGTGTCCATTTGACGACGTTGATGGGGTGCTTGACTTTGTTCAAGGACGAATGCACGGCTTTCGCGGGTATCGACTCCGCGGCGCTGGCAAGGCGGGCGGCGGGCGGCTCCATGTCGACGATGTAGCTTGCGCTGGGTCGCTCCGTCTCAGGCATGGCCATGTTCTTGTAGCGCGGGCGTCGGCTGCGCATCCACTGCACTGTTGTTGCGCCATAGTCGGTCACGGCGCCTGTGGGTGTCAGTATCTGCGCTCACAAGCAGGCAGCTGCATCGACCTACGCTTCGGTCGCGCGCGCGGCCCGCCCTCGAACTGGTGCTGGTATGGCTCGCGCTCCATCTTGTCTGCTAGTTCGCGGACTCTTCACCGGATGGCGAGCTTGTGTGGTGTGCAGCGCTCATGCGCTGCTGGGCAGGTCGCGGCGCGTTGTTGACTGTCTCGCTGCTTTGTCCCGGAGAGTCGAGGTGCAGCTCCTTAGCGGGATTGCTACACTTCACCAGCCACATGCGCCACACCTGCGCTGGTCGGGGAAGAGCGGGAGTGCGAGCGGTCGTCCTAGGCGTCGTCGTTCCCCGCAACCCCAATTGTTGGGAATCAGCGCGTTCGCGGAGGACGAATTCCCTCAGGCGCACCAAGCCCGCCGCCATGCATTGCGACAGCAGCGACTGTCTCTTCTTTGGCCCGCACCTGCCGGCCAAGTAGCTGGATCCGTCCGGTCTCATATGCCATCGCCTCGGTAGAGAGATACGCAACCCAGTCCACGATTTCTCAACACATCCACATCTGATTGATAAAGACCCTGGATCCTCTGCGGTCCCTCCATCGTTAGCCACCATGGCCACCCTCACTCAGGCATCCTCCTCTGGAATTGACACGCCAGCTGCCAGCTCCGCCACACACCGCGGGAATGGCTTCCAGCAGAACGGCAGCGACGCGAAGCAGACCAACGGCTCGGCCCACAGGAGAACGCGCAGCAAGGACAGCAAGTACCGCCATGTCTTCGCGACGCACTCGGAGACTCGCACTACCTGTCTGAGCCATGAGTCGGAGAACATGCCAAGTTTTGTAGGCTTCAGGAATCTGATGATATTGGTTCTCAGTAAGTGACGTCGCACATGCGGAGAGCAATGGCTGATGGCGACAGTTGTCTCAAACCTCCGTCTGATGATCGTCAACCTCCAAAAGTACGGCGTCCTTATCTGCATCAGCTGCCACGACTACCGACGTTCAGACGTCGTCAACGGTCTGCTCCTGTACCTCCTCGTCCCGGCCCACCTGTTCGTCACTTACCTCATCGAGCTGGTAGCCTCATGGCAGGCAAAGCGCGCCCACGCAGAGGTATCAGAAGACAAGGAGGAGGACACACCTGAGAAGTACGCGGCCGCCCTGAAAAGCTTCAATGCGACCTGGCACACGGTCGCCATCTTCCACGGCGCCAATGCCGTCTTCAATCTTTACATCGCAACGAAGGTCGTCTACTACGACATCTTCCACCCAGGCATTGGAACGCTCTGCGAGATGCACGCCGTCATCGTCTTCCTCAAGTGCGCATCGTATGCCTTCACGAACCGCGATCTTCGTCACGCCTACCTGCACCCAAAGCAGGCCGAACCGCTCCCGTCGCTGTACAAATCCTGCCCGTACCCGCAGAACATCAACTTCAAGAACATGTGCTACTTCTGGTGGGCGCCCACGCTCGTCTATCAGCCTGTATACCCACGTACTTCGCATGTCCGATGGGGTTTCGTCTTCCGCCGTCTGCTCGAAGTTCTTGGGCTGTCAATCGTAGTCTGGATAGCATCTGCCCAATACGCTGCACCTTTGCTGCAGAACTCATTGGACAAGCTGCTCATCTTGGACTTCACCGCTATCGTCGAGCGCATCATGAAACTCAGCACCATCAGCGTCTTCTGCTGGCTCTGCGGCTTCTTCGCCCTCTTTCAGTCCTCGCTCAATGCTCTGGCCGAGATAATGCGCTTCGGCGACCGCGAGTTCTACGGCCCCTGGTGGAACGTATCGTCCATCCGTAATTACTGGACCACCTGGAACAAGCCCGTCACCAACTTCATGCGGCGCCATGTCTACTCGCCGTTGGTAGGCCGAGGCGTCCCACCTCCACTGGCGCAGATTATCGTGTTCTTCTTTTCAGGCGTCCTTCATGAGCTACTGGTCGGTGTTCCTACGCACAACATCATCGGCGTTGCCTTCTTTGGCATGATGATCCAGATCCCGCTCATTGCACTTACCGATGTGATCCAGAAGATCAGAGGCATTGATGGTAAGACGGCCGGTAACATGATCTTTTGGGTCAGCTTCTGCCTGGTCGGGCAGCCGCTGGGCGCGCTGTTGTACTTCTTCGCATGGCAGGCCAAGTATGGCAGCGTCTCTAAGCAATTTGAAGCCAGCAAGGCAGGAGGCATATTCACTAGACGTTAGGACGTCTGGAGCTCCCTTGTGCAAAGTATTCTGGGCTCGTGTACACACTAGACGCTCACGTAACGAATTGCTACTATCATTGCTTTTTCGTTTTTGACAAACTACACCAGTGTCTTGTAGCAGTGACCTTCCACTACAGTTGTGGCACTACTGCTCAAGCCAGCTCACAGCATACCCAGGCGCCTCCTTCGCCACACCCTTCAGCATCCCCAGACTCCTCAACACGTCTTCTTCCAACACCTTCTCCGCCCTTTTCACAACCACCGCGTGACCCTCCGCCGTACCCATGGCAGCCACAAGCTTCGCCAAGCCCAGCTTCACCTCCGTCTTCCCCTTCCCTCCCCCCTGCAGTATCACTTCGCTGAGACACATGACCCTGATCACCCACGTGAACACCTCAGCTTTACTCGCCCAGCCCAGCGCCCCATCGACTTCCGCTTCGTAGCGAGCTGTGAGGACGGCGAGCGCGTCGCGAATCCATGTCGCAGCGCTCTCGAGCACGGGTGCAGGCAGTGCGCCCACGATACCCGGTGAGGAGAGGACGCGGGACCAGCTGAGTGCGTCGAGCGCGTCGTCTTTGAAGAGGTTTTGCTTTTCTTGCGCAAAGAGGGCTGTTTGTGGTTTCGTCACGTCGTTCAGGACCGCTTCGAAGGAGGTTGCGAACAGTGCGGACGGTGGTTGTGTCGCCGTGAGGCGGTGAAGTGAGTGTGTTGCTAGTGCGCTTGATTTGGGGAATAGAGTAAGCAGGTGCGTGAACAGCTGCTGGGTTGCTAGGATCGGGACTGTTGGCGAGACTGGAGTGCTGGATGTGGTTGAGATGAAGGTTGAGGTTGCTAGCGCGGCTAGGTCGCGGATCTCGTCATCGTCGTCTTGTAGCATGTCGTAGAGAAGTAGACCGAGACCGAGGACATGTGGCGATGGCGCAGATGTGGATGTGCGCGCAGTCCAGATGTTGTGCAGGGCACAGACTGATTGTGCGGCGGCGAAACGTGTGTCGAAGGGGTTAGTATCGATGATGGTCATGCGCAGGAGGCGGATGTAGCGCTTCGTGGCTGCGAGGACTTCAGCTCGGGCAGAGGGAAGGCTCTGGTAGGTATGCTCGAGAAAGAAGCCCAGGAGGTGTAGCGCGCTCTGCATATCAGACGGCGTGCCAGTGAGACATTGGTCCTCCAGCTTTGCCAGAGATCCAAGAAGTTGCGGCTCGGTCAGCAGGCTGAAGAACTCGGCTCGCCGCAAAGAGTCGCCGTCGAAAGCTTCAGCAAGCACGCGTTGTGCATGTGAGATGACTTCCGGATCCTCTGCGTTCAGAACGATCCGATGTACATGAGCCATCAGCAAGGACTTGGGCTTCTTTGGTGCGTCAAAGGCCGCCTTCTTGACGATGGTCTCAACTGCCTCCAACGCAGCACAGCAAGTATCTGGATCCTCTGCTGCCAGCAGCATGAGCGCATCGCCAATGCTTTGATAGTCTTCTGACACAATGACACCCAAAGACTCTGGGCGAACGATAACACGGTCGACCATGAACAGTCTGGCCAATGCTTCAGTGCGTAGGGGACTGTCGGACTCATCACCGACACCAAGCTCATACTCCGGACCAATGTTAACAGCAGAAGTGAGCTGGGTCCAAGCCACAAGTACCGACTCCGATTCCTGGCGCTGCAGGATGGACAGACCACATATGCTGATAATGTCGAATAACACAGCGTCGATGAAAGGACATGCGTTGTGGGTGAACCAGCGATCAACACAGTTGAGCAGCTCTAGCAATATGGCTTCGATGTCCGGTGCAGCTATGCATGTCAGCAAACCACACAGGGAATGTCAAAGCACGAGAAGATGGACCTACCTGGACTGAACTGATCGTTGGCCAGCTTCCTCATCATGTACTTGACAGCCAACAGTACGCCATGACGTGTGTTGATCGAGCTGTGATCCTCACCAAGCATCTTGAATGCCGCATCGTACATCTCGTGCTGTGGCAGCAACGATACAACTGTTCGAGCAGCCATGTCGCGCATGTGCCAGTGAGGACTTGCCAGCAATTTCTCAACGGATGCTCGGATGGGAGCAAGCTCACTTGTGGGCGGACGCGCCTGCCGTAAGATCTGTAGCGCTGGAAAGACACCTTCAGCGCCATGGAGGTCGAAGGGATTACTGCCCTTGGAGTTGTTCTCGATCGTTTCTCTTGGGCCGCTTGGATCAAGCAGATTCGCGAGGATGCCCAGCAAGCTCGGGTAATTGTCGTACGAGAAACGAGACGTCTTCGCTCGATCTTGCTCTTTCCAGTCTTGCGCTTCGCTGCTGCCGAGTAGCCTCTCAATGAGTGCCTTGAACAACATCAGACTGCAGTTGCGGATCGGCCAACTGTAGGCATCGTTAGTAAGGTCGATCCGTGAGGCGTGGCGATGCTTACATGTTGGAGTTCAATGTCTTTGCTGCAAGCTCCAGGCCTTGCGCAATGTACGCCTCGGATGCCACGCTCAGCTTCGAGGTGGTAAATATCTCCTTGATGCAGTTGAGTGCATGCACCTGCGGTAGGCGACTCTCTTCAATATTGGTGTGTTGCGCTTCGACAGATGCTTCTTTGATGAGGTCTTTCATCGCACGACCTAGCAACTTGCTGCTAGCCTCTGGCTCCGCTGCGATGATGCTTGCCATAAGCGTAGGAATGCCAGCCGATCTCCTCGTAATTGCTCCCGCCTTGTCTTGCATAGACCGAATTGTTTCCTGTAACATGTCAGAAAATACAACGCAAGAGTCTAAATTGACGCACCTGATACCAGGTGTCTGGTAAGGTCTGCAGTTCTGGGATCTTCGAGGTCGCGCATCGGCGACAGAACGCGGCAAAGGTTTGGGCGACAGTCGAGTGCGCACCGCGATGGCGCAGCTCCAATAGTTGTGTGAAGCAGAGTCGTCCGAGCTTTTCAAACACGGACGGAGCAATGATGGCCTTGTCGTCATTACCAATCGAAGCTTTGGTGATGATGGTTCTGATCAAGACGCTGATGGAGTTAGTCATGACCACGGGCACTGACATGAGTACTCACCTAGCCTCCTTGAGACCACGCCAGGAGTAGCTCAAGACTTCTCTTGTATCCATGTTTGCAGCTTCGTCTACTTCATCGGGAACGTTGCCTTCAGGAGCATCTGCACACAGGACGTTGTACACGATCGCCCATAGCGACTCAAAGCTCGTGATCAGCTCGTTGTGGGCCTCTACCCAGTTTCGGCGAGCATCAGCTGCCTCATTCGCGATGCTCGGGTAAAAGCCATCTTGGTCAACGATATACCTGTCATGTGTTAGTCGAAATCTTGATGCAGGACCAGAGAGGACAAACGTCAATGCAGCGTATATGCCGTGGACTGGGCGACCGTTTACAGCCTCAGACAGATTTGTGCGGGCAATGTCAAGCGTCTGAGTCAATTGCTCTCTCAGGCCATCGAAGACTCCAGACCGTGATGGATCCGGCTTTGACGATACAGCGGTATCCGCGCTACCCACAGCAAACAATAATGAGTATGCCCGAGCTACTCCATCAGCCTGATCAGCACGCCCCGTGCGGAGCATTGTAGCCTCTGCGCGGGAGATGAAGCGAGGGAGCGTCGCCAACACCAAAGCTCTTTCAGCATCCGGCAAAGCAGCAAGACAGAGCTGCAAGACCGATATGGCAGCCTCTCTGATATCATCGAATGGATCCATTACGAGGTCGAGTAACAACCGCGTCAATCCCGGATTTGAGATCTGCAGAGTATGAGCCCAGTTCAGCTCTCCTTGCGCCGATTTCGATAGTTGTGCGCGTGGTACTCCTGCATCGACGCCAGATTTTAGGGTGATGATCAAAGACCGAAGAGCAGTTATGCGTCTCTGATAAGTGCCGGTCGAGCGAAGCTCCCACCCAAGGAATCTTGTATACCAAACGATGAATGCAAGAGAATCCGCTAGGGAATCTTCTGTTGCACCTGTGTCTGTGCTGCGCTGCTGGAAGCACTCTTTCGGAAAGGGCAAGCGGCCTTGTTCTGGTGCGCGACCTTTGATCAGTCCTTTCGACAGTGTAGCCGTGCTGGCTCTTAAGCGATCGAACAGTTTCTGTGTGTATCCATGAACCTCTCGCCGGAAGTAGGCATCGGTGTCTGTATGGAGGTGAATTAAATTGCGCTTTAGCGACTTGAAAACACCACCAGTCATTGGCTTTGTGATAGCAGTGGAATGCACCGAAAGGAACATGCCTGCAAGCCTGACTTCAGGCTCCGAGTGTGACATCCATGTGCCGAAGATGTCGTCTGGAAGATGCAAGTGATTACCTTGAACCTCGATCCGATCGCAGACGCGGTAATCTACGTAATGTCAGCTTCCTGCTCCAGCTTCTGGTCATGAGCGCATTGAATGAGCTTACCAATATCACGGACAATGGTCAACTCTTTCCCCGTTTCGAGGGCAGCTAAGAGAATTCTGAACTCTTCAGATTTCTCCAAACCATTCCTTCGAGACTCGTACGTTCGCAGAGCTTGGGGCAGATCACCCCTTGATCGTACGTGTATGTTGAATCGCAGGTATGAGAGAAGGCGAAGATACTCATCGATGTTGGGTAGGAAGCAGTGCGGAAACACATTCGCCTTGAACTCGCGTAGACGATCTGGCCACTCGTGCAGCATATCGACCACTGGCTCTATCCATAGCGGTGCAATAGCTGTACTGTCGGCCTGAACACCGTAGTTAGGCAAGCGACGTGCCTGTATGAGGAAGTTCTTGACCAAATGACCTGCTGAGAGCGAGGTGTCGTGATGCACAACCCATATGAGGCAAGCTTTAAACAGAGTCTGCGGAGAGGATCTTCCTGACTGACTCGTTGACGCTGTTTGAGCACCGTAGATCTCAAGCAGTTGCGCTATCGAGACGACATCGCGAAGCAAGAAGTGTGCAAGACCTTGCAGGGCTGGTTTGACTTTGATGCGGTCTTGTCGGTCACAAATAATGTCGACAAAGGTTGCTGCAGCCTGCAAGCGGAGCTCGAATGCTCTTGTACTTTGATCTTTCGTGATGACGCCTGTAAGGAGTAGAAGCATTTGCCTCATCGACTTGCCCTTTGCGTCATCAGACCTTTGCAGGTAGATGTTGAACAGCCGGAGCCAAATCGAGTCATTTAGGATAGCCTCGCGCACATGATCGCTCTTTGATGCTTGGCAGGCCTCGATGATAGAGCACAGTGCGTTTGATGCTGCGGCTCTGTGGCCAGGGTTGAGATCTGGAAGATCAGCGGTCTCCAGAAGAGGGTCGACAAGATCGTGAAGCTCTCTGTCGAAGTCAGTACTGACTGAAGCCGAACCTCGACGTTCACGGACTTTGTATCCTTACTTCACGCCGGTGATTGGCTCCTTCTCCTCGAATCGAGGGATGGCTTTGGATGCATTTTTGGCTAGATCACGCAGAACCTTCTCCGGTGTTGGTACCGCCTGCTTTCCCTCAGTCTCTGCCATCATGTGCATATGCGAGATGGCTGAGTAGGGCGTGAGGAACACGGACCACAAATTTCGAGGTGACGCGCTGGGGTTGTAAAAATGTGTAATCTAATCAGATGATGCACGGGCCGGAATCGGTGATGCATGGGCCTCACGATTTCGTGACGCACACCACCATACCAACACATCCGCAGAGAAAAAACACCACACACAGCGAGAACTCAATTTTTGGAATTACCATCACAAAAGACTGAAAATACGCCCGCCGATGGCCGCAACTGTCTCTTC